>JAZHEH010003398.1:0-121875 GCA_036589455.1 Ateles fusciceps | reverse complement strand
CATTTATCACCAGAGACATTGGCCAGTAGTTACACATTTTTTGGCATGTCTTTTCTTATTTTGATGTCAGGGTAATACTGGCCTCTTAGAAGGAGTTTGCAAGTTTTCACCCCTCCTCCTTTTGTCAGAAGAGTTTGAATAAGATTAGTATTAGTTTATCTTAAAATGTTTCATCGATTTCAGCAGTGAAGCCATCAGGTCCCAGACTTTTTCTTTACTGGGAGAATTTTTCTTATGACTTTGATCTCATTACTTGTTATTGATCTTTTCAGGTTTTGGATTTCTTCCTTGTTCAATCTTTGTAGTTTGTATGTAATCTAGCAATTTATGCATTTCTTCTAGATTTTCCAATTTATTGGCATAAAGTTGCTCATCATTTTTTGAATTTTTTCAGTATCCATTGTAATGTCTCCTTTTTCATTTCTAATTTACTTTATGTGTATCTTCTTTTTTTTTTGCTCTGGCTATAGGTTTGTCAATGTTGTTCACATTGTCAAAAAACCAACTTATTGTTTCATTAAGTTTTTGTATTGCTTTTAATTAGTAGCAAAGATTTTATTTTTTTTTAAGTTTTTGAAATTTTAAGTTTAAGAGTACATGTGCAGGATGAGCAGGTTTGTCACCTAGGCAAATGTGTGTCCTGGGGGTTGGTTGTACAGACTATTTCATCACCCAGGTATTAAGCCTAGTATCCATTAGTAATTTTTTCATGCTTCTCTCTCTTCTCCTACCTTCAACACTCCAATAGGCCCCAGTGTATGTTGTTCCCCTCTATGCATTCATATGTTCTCCTCATTTAGCTATCACTTATAAGTGAGAACATGTGGTATTTCATTTTCTCTTCCTGCATTAACTTGCTAAGGGTAATGACCTCCAGTTCCATCCATGTCACTGCAAAGGACATAAACTTATTAGCTTTTATGGCTGCACAATATTTCATGGTGTATTATGTACCACATTTTCTTATTCAGTTTATCAATTGATGGGCATTTGGGTTGATTCCATGTCTTCACCATTGTGAATAGTATTGCAACAAACATATATATGCATGTGTTTTTAGAATAGAAAAATTTATATTCCTTTCGGTATATACCCAGTAATGGAATTGCTGGATCAAATGGTAATTCTCTGTCTTTAGATCTTTAGAAACTGCCACACTCACTTCCACAATGATCGAACGAATTTACAGTCCCACAAACAGTGTAAAAGTCTTCCTTTTTAATAATAGCTATTCTGATGGGTATAAAACGGTACCTCATTGTGGTTTTGATTTGCGTTTCTCTAATAATCAGCAATGTTGCCCTTTAGTCATGTGATTGTTGGTCACATGTACATCTTCTTTCCAGAAGTGTTTGTTCATGTCATTTGCTCATTTTTTAATGTTTTTTTTCTTGTAAATTTGTTTCAAGCCCTTATAGATGCTGAATATTAGACCTTTGTCAGCTGCATAGTCTGCAAAAATTTTCTCCTATTCTGTAGGTTGTGTCTTTACTCTGTTAATAGTATCTTTTGCTGTGCAGAAGCTCTCTCATGTAATTAGATCCCATGTCAATTTTTGATTTTGCAGCAATTGCTTTTGGCATGTTCATCATTAAATCTTTTCCTGTACCTATCTCCTGAGTGATATTATCTAGGTTGTCATCCAAGGTTTTTATAGTTTTGAGTTTTACACTTAAGATTTTAATCCATCTTAAGTTGATTTTTGTATATTGTATAAGGAAAGGATCCAATAATTTTTTGTATTTATTTCAATTAAATTTATCTCTGCTATAATCTTTATTTTTTTTTCTACTAATTTTGGGGTTGGTTTGCTTTTACTTTTTCTAGTTCTTTAAGATGCATCATTAGATTGTTCACTCTGAGTTTTTCCATTTTTTTGATATAGTCACTTATAGCTATAAAATTCCCCTCTTACTACTGCTTTTGCTGAATCCTATAGGTTTTGGTATATCGCATTTCCATTATCATTTATTTCAAAAACATTTTGACTTTCCTTTTAATTTGTTCATATCTAGTAGATATCTAGCAGCAGTATGGTGGAGCAGAAAGTACCCTCATTTTGGAGTTCAAATCTTGTTTGTGTCTTATTAGCTGTGTAGATTTAATAAATTTACATACTTTTTCTGAAATTCAGTTTCTTTATCTAATAAATGGAAATAAATTTGCTTGCCTTGCTATAGCTCACGATTGTAAAATTAAATGAGGGGATATGTAAATCTAAAATTTGTAAATTTGAGTTAAGGCACTTAATAAACTACAAATGGGTAGATCCACCCCAGGGATATTTTTTTGATAAACTTTTCCAGTTATTACTACATAACAGTGAGCAAGTTACTGCTGTTTATTTTTTGTCTAAACACTGGAGGTGAGAGGTATTATAACACGGTTATTAAAGCACAGATTCTGAAATCAGATTGCCTGTCTGAATCCTAGCATCACCACCTACTGGCTGTGTGATTTTAGAAGTCATTCAACTTCTCTAAGCCTGTGTCTCCATCTGTAAAAGTGGAGGCAATAATGATATCTATCTCATGCGGTGGTTGTGAGAAGTAAATGAGAAAGATGCTTAACAAAATGTTTGGTATGTAGTAAGCACTATATATATACTGACTTCTATCTAGTACATAGATAGATGAAGATTAGTAAGCAGAGATTCAAGAATTTTCTCCTCCTATTCTTACACTAGACTTACAGATTAAATCAGTGCAAAGGGAGAGAAAACTTAACAAAAGATTGTAGTAAAGTTCACGTTACTCACATTTCATTTACTGAATTTCCATTTAATTGTTTCCCCAAACCCCTTTACCCTACTTTGAGCATAAACTACAGATTGTACCATAAATAGGCCAATACCATTGTATCTTCTCTTTTCTCTGGAGGGCAGGTTGCTTTCTCAGCAGCAAAATGGAAACTGCTTCCTGTGCTTCAGTATTTGTGTCAGCAGCAAAATTGAAAATATTTTTGTCACCTGCACTGCTGTCATCAGAAAAAAATAGAAAGTAGGGGATCATAATTTCAACACTAATGCGAGTATCAGAATGATTTACCTGCCTGTTCTGCTTCACCTTCATCTTAGCTTTCAGAGATTCATTCATCAATATCTTATCTACAAACGCATATCTCATTTTTATGTTTTTTCTCTCCTCACTGCCAGATGGCTATGTTGTGTGCATAGTGTTCATCAAGGAGAATGAGGAAGGTACACAGATACATCGTATTGGCATTTGGGTGGGGCTCCCATAACCACATTTTCTAATGTGAATCTCCCATGAATAATGGGTCAGACCGAAACAAACATTTGTTCCCTTTTGAAGAAATACTGAAAGTGACTAAACAAATGAGAAACGTCATTCAAAAGGAATCAAATATCAAGGTATGCTATTAAAAATTAAAAACAGCAAAATGATGAGGTAAATCTCCTTGCTCATATAAAGTTGTTGCAGTTGGTACATAGACCCGTGCTCTGTATTGTCCACTTAAAATATCAATGGCATGAAGTTGAAACCATTTCCAGTGAGAGGTCATTTGACAGTCTAATAGATTGGACTTGAGCATTTTTCCTAATATTTAGTCTGAATGTGTCTTACAAAAGAGAAAAAGACATAATAAGTTTGAATAAGTGTAGGTAATTCCCTTTTTAGTCATGAAAATTTTCTTAAAAAATATTTCATCATAAAAGGCAGTGGTTAACAGCAAGAATTCCAGCTCTGCCACTTATTTGTGAAAACTTGGGTAAGTCTCTCAAGTTCTCTAAGCCTCATTTGATTCATCTGTAACTGGGAACAACAACTTCAATAACAATAACAAAATGTCATGTATATTGAAGAAGTTTGTTGTGAGAAATAAATGAGACCATAGACATAATTCCAGAGTATAGTGTCTGGAATTAACACTAAATAAATGGTAGTTATTTTTGTGGGAGGATCAAATTTGGAGATAAAGTTTTTCTTTCCTTCATTTTTCTGTTTCTGTGAGACCCTTCACCTACTGAATCATTGGCTTTCATATTATCTGGAGAAAGTTTTCACCCAAAGGAACCCCACAAGAACAAGATCATTTGAGTTTCTAAATAGATTTTTAAAAACTCTTAGAAAAGATAATAATTTTGAAAGTCCAGGTACTTTTGAATTGCCAAAGTTAAACTTTCTGAGAAGAAAGAGTTGTTTTCTTTATGTTTGTTTTAGTTTTAAAAGCTTGATTTTGAATTAAAAGTCTACAGACACTTGCAGGCTAATTCTGTAAAAGTTTATTTTAAAGTGTAAGTATTTTGCACTGATATACTGTAGTGTATAGCAGTAGTTCAAAAAACGTGGTTTCTGTACTAGAGGTATTAGTATCACCTGAGAGTTTGTTAGAAATACAAAATCTTAGTCCGTAAGACATTGAATCAGAAATTGCGTTTGCCCAACAATCTGTGTTTTAACAAGTCCTCCGGGTTAGTCTAATGCATGCTCTTGTTTGAGATATACTGGCATATAGTATTGGTATAGATTAGGGATGCCTGCATGATAAAGTTAGGGCTAGGTTTTCAACCTAAAATGAGTCAAAGCTGATTACTGAGGGGGCAAATACAGAATTGAGAGATGTATTACTCTACTTGTAATAACAAAATACCAAAGACTGCATGACTTAACAGGAATTTATTTTCTCACAGTTCTGGAAGCTGGAAAAGTCTAAGATCAAGGTTCAAGCAGGGTTCTATTTGTGGTTTGATCTTGCTTCTTGTTTTGAAGATGGCAGATTTGTTTTTATATGACTCTTCCTCTGAGAATGCATGGAGAGAGAGAGTGAGCTCTCTTATGTCTCTTTTTACAGGGACACTAAATCTGTTGGATTAGGGCCTCACTCTTCTAATCTAATTTAACCTTAATTACTTCCATTAAAGGCTATCTTGAAATATGGTCACATTGGGGATTGAGGCTTCAACGTATGAATTTTGGGGGAACACAAAGCTACAGTCCATAAAAGGAGATTAACAAATTAATCATTGGTCTGAGCCTCTAACAAGAGGTTCTCTGTCCTGTCTCCCTCTTCTGGGTTGAAACCTGGCTTGGGGGTGTTTGCACTCATAATGGAATAAAATAGGGAAGATTGAAATATAGCTAGCATAGGACAGGACCCAGATGAGAGGACAGCCATGTCTTGCTTCACAGAATGTAGCCCAAGGAGGCTTCAAGTCTTGTAGAGAGACCCCAGGTTCAGCTTGGAGTAGGAACAGTAGAGTAATAATGATTTAGTGAATTATCTTAGCAGATCATCCTAAGGTCAAAGTCCTTTTTACTCCAGTAGCAGGGAGAGGGACTTGGAGATCATATGTCCTACTCACCCAGCACGTACAGACATATAAGACCCAAGAGAGAGACAGTGAACTTTAAAGGGACTTACATCTGGGGAGAGAAGGATGAAGAGTGAAGGGGCCTATAAGCAAAAGATAATGATGTTACCACCAGCATCCCAGACCACGGTAATAGGAGAGTTTATGTGTGAATATACCTGAGGAAAAGACTCTCAAACTTCTCAGTGGAAACCAGCATTACACAGAAATCCATGGACAACCAGACATCCTCGCCTACCATAATATTGTAAGTTCTACCACTTCTATACCTTATAAAATTTCTCAGGGAGAAGAAGGAGAGACAGAGACCTTAGCTAACTATGTTTAAATCCTAAATAGAAAGAGCTTGGTAATGACTAGATGATCATGATGATGATGAATATTATTATTATTATTTTACTCTTATTCAGAAAAGCCCAGAGTCATTAAAAGGAGTTGCAGCAAATGAAAGAAGGTGTAATGTTTGCACACTTGAATTTATGGCTCAGAATCATCAACTGCTAGATTATTATTACTACTAATAATAGCAGCAGCAGTAGCAGCTAGAGTAATTCTCTTTATACAACGTGGAAAACCACTGGGCTTCATGTGCAACTGAAATAGATGCCACACTAATATGTAGTGGCAAATCACTACTTGTTTTCCACACATAACATTATTTGAACATGCAATTGCAATAGTTTCCTCTCAGTTTTACTTCTCACATGGCACATTATCAGCAAGTTCAGTTTTCAAAAATATACTGTATTGCACTTCATTTTTTGGTTGCCAGGCATTTGCCAGATGAATATACTAACATTAAATACACATTTGTAATTTTTTATTTGTATCCAGTAGTAGTGCCCCTTATCTGTGGTTTCATTTTCCACAGTTTCAGTTACCCACAGACAGCCTTGTTCTGAAAATATGTAAGTACAATACAATAACATATTTTTAGAGAGGGACCCCATACACATAAATTGCATTACAGTATATTCTCATAATTGTTCTGCTTTGTTATTAGCTACTGTTAATCTCTTGCTGTCTAATATATAAATTAAACTTTATCATAGGTGTGTATGCATATGAGAAAACATAGTATGTATAGGTTCTGTACTATCCACAGTTTCAGTTATTTACTGGGGGTCTTGGAACATATCCCTTGAGGATAAGCAGCAACTACAGTGTGTGTGTGTGTGTGTGTGTGTGTGTGTGTGTAATTTATAATTTACATAAATTGTTTGTATGTACCCATATCTGTATATATATGTATGCATATATATAGTAATATCCTGCAATGATTTCTAAGCAATATCTTGTTAACCATAGCTTCAAATTTTCAACAATAAATTAAAACCTATGAACATTCCTTTCAGTTAAATTCCAGGACATACAGAGGCTACCTAAGCCTCTGTACAACTTTGTATGTGAAATCACCTTTGACTTATCGTCAGGCCACAGTGCCAAGCCACTGCAGATCTTATTGGCCTTCATCCATTTATACCTAACTGACTAACCATCAAAATGGAATGCAAAATTATATTTGCTTACTGGATTTTCCTATTAGGGAAAACCAACCATCAAGCTGGAAGGAGAAATTACATTGACTTGCTAAAATTTCCTATTAGGAACTCATTTTTATTTTTTTATTTGAAAATAAATTCACATTTAAATATAATTTAAAAAATAGTACAAAGAACATTTGTATACCGTTTATGCAGGTATATCTATTGTCAATATTTTACTCCTGGGGTGGAGTCAAGATGGCTTACTAGAAGCGGCAGCTTTAGGACGCTCCCATTGGAAAAAAACATAATAAGTGAGTGAATCCTTCACTAGCAACCAAAGTATCCGATTTCTCTCATCAAAGTTGTCTAGAAGGCTGGCGTGACACATGGAGAGAAGGAAAAACAGTGTGGTGTTGTGGCTTACCTGAGAACCATATGGGAAAGGTAAACCTCCTCCTCCCAGCCAAGGGAGGTGGTGAGTCAGTGTGCAACCCAGCCAAGGAAACCATGCTTTTTCCACCGAACTGTGCAACCCACGGATTGGATGATCCCACTTGTAAACCCATGCCACTGGGGCCTAGTGTTCCAACCCCCAGAATGCACAGATTCTTACAGCTTCTCAGCTAGAATCTGCTTAAGCCTACTGAACTTGGGGGAAGGGTGACCAGCACCAGCTAAGGCGGCCTGCTGTCTGAACTATTTGAGCTCCTTAGGGGGAGGGGCAGCAGCCAGCACTGGGACTCACAACTGCTTAACACTCTAAGCTCCCTAGGTGGGGGAAGGGCAGTACCCATTTCTATAGCTCCAGGCTGTGCTATTTCCCTACGGGAGCCAGGGAGGCTAAATGGCTTGGTCCCAAGACTAGTCCCCACAGCCTGACATACCGACTCTGGCAATCTTCAGCCAGAGTACCTCTTCAGGCCTAAACCTGAACCATTCTTCTTCATTGGGTGGGGCTTCCCTGCAGGATCTCCAATAACTCCTGCCAGAGGCTCAGGGACAGAATTCAGATCTCCCTGGGCCTGAGCACCTAGGAAGAGGGATGCCTGCTGTCTCTGCAGACCAACAGACTTAGCCTCTCCTCTTGGTAGTTCTGAGGAATCCAGGCAGCCCAGATGAGTGGATTTTCCCCCCAGCAAAGCATACCCTTTCCATCAAGAGATAAAGCGCCTCATTAAATGGGTCCTGTTTCCCGTGCTACCCAACTGGGTGAGATCCTCCAACAGAGGTTGTCAGACACCCTATACAGGAACAATCCTACTGGCCTTAGGTTGGTGCCCCTAGAGGTCAGAGGTCCCAGAAGAAGGAGCAGACACCCATCTTTGCTGTTCTCCAGCTTCCTTGAGTGACATCTCCAGGCACAGGAGTGAATCAGATGAATACAGCTTGAAGTGAACACCCAGCAAACTGAGGCACCCTACATAATTGAGACCTGACTATTGAAAGAGAAACAATCAGAAAGCTACAATAACAATAACAACAAAAGGTCCACACAAAAACCCCATCCAAGAGTCAGCAGCCTCAAAGGCCAAAATTAGGCAAACAGGAAAATGAGAAAGATTCAACAAAAAAACACTGAAAATTCAAAAAGCCAAAATGCCTCTTCTCCTCCAAATGATTGCAACACCTCTCCATCGAGGGTGCAGAACTGGATAGAGGATTAGATGGACAAATCGACAGAGTAGGCTTCAGAAAATGTGTAATAAAAAACTGCACTAAGATAAAGATGCATGTTCTAATCCAATGCAAGGAGCTAAGAACCTTGATAAATGGTTAGAGAAATTCTTAGCTAGAGTAACCAGTTTAGAGAGAAACATAAACAACCTGATGGAGCTGAAAAACACAGCATGAGAACTTCATGAGGCGTACATAAGTATCAATAGCTAAATCAACCAAACAGAAAAAAAGATATCAGAGTTTGAAGACCACCTTACTAAAATAAGACATGCAGACAAGAGTAGAGAAAAGAGAATGAAAAGGAATGAATAAAGTCTTCAAGAAATTATGGGACTTCATAAAAAAGACAACATATGATTGATTGGAGTAGCAGGAGACAGGAAGAATAGAAGCAAGCTGGAAAACACACTTCAAGATATTATACAGGAGAACTTCCCCAACCTAGCAAGACAGACCAAAATGAAAATTCAGGAAATGCAAAGAACACCATTAAGATACTCCATGAGAAGATCAACCCCAAGGCACATAATCATCAGATTCACCAAGGTTGAAATGAAGAAACACTGTTAATGGTAGCCAGACAGAAAGGCTAGCTCAGCAGCAAAAGGAAGCCCATCAGAGTAACAGTAGACTTCTCAGCAGAAACTCTACAAGCCAGACGAGACTGAGGGCCAATATTCAATGTCTTAAAGAAAAAAATTTTGAATGCAGAATTTCATATCCAACCAAAGTGGGCTTCATAAACCAAGGAGAAATAAAATCCTTTGCAGACAAGCAAATGCTGAGGGATTTAATTACCACCAGGCCTTCCCTGCAAGAGCTCATGAAAGAAGCACTAAATATGAAGAGGAAAAACCAGTACCACCCACTGCAAAAACATATTAAAATATAAAAACCAATGACACTATAAAGAAACTGTATCTACAAATGTGGAAAATAACCAGATAGAAGCATGATGACAGGATCAAATTAACACATAACAATGCTAATGTTAAATGTAAATAGGCTAAATGTAAGGAGTCAAGACCCATCAGTGTGCTGTATTCAGGAGACCCATCTTAGGTGCAAAGACACACACACAGGCTAAAAATAAAGGGATGGAGAGAATTTTACCAAGCAAATGGAAATCAGAAAAAAGTAGGGATTGCAATCCTAGTCTGTGATAAAACAGACTTTAAACCCACAAAGATCAAAAAAGATAAAAAAGGGCATTACATAATGGTAAAGGGAACAATTCAACAATAAGAGCTACCAATTCTAAATATATATGCAACCAATAAAGGAGCACCCAGATTCATAAAGCAAGTTCTTAGAGACCTACAAAGTGACTTAGACTCCCACACAATAGTAGTGGGAGATTTTAACACCCCACTGTCAACATTAGACAGATCAATGAGACAGAAAATTAAAAAGGGTATTCAGAACTTGAACTCAGTTCTGAATCAAGTAAACCTAATAGATATCTACAGTACTTTCTACCCCCAAATCAACAGAATATACATTCTCAGTGCCACATGGCACTTATTCTAAAATTGACAACATAATTAGAAATAAAACACTACTCAGCAAATTCCAAAGAACTGAAATAATAACAAAAAAACTCTCAGACCAAAATGCAATCAAATTACAATTCAGGATTAAGAAACTCACTCAAAAACACAATTTTATGGACATTGACCAACCTTCTCCTGAATGACTCCTGGGTAAATACAAAATTAAGGCAGAAAATCAAGAAGTTTTTTGGAAACAATCAGAATAAAGAGACAATGTTTCAGTATCTCTGGGACACAGCTAAATAAGTGTGAAGATGGAAAATTATAGCTCTAAATGCTTACATTAGAAAGCTAGAAAGATCTCAAGTTGACATGCTAACATCACAATTAAAAGATCTAGAGAGGCAAGAGCAACCTAATTCAAAAGCTAGCAGAGAAGACAAGAAATAAATAAGATCAGAGGATAATCGAAGCAGATAGAGACACAAAAAAACCTTCCACAAAAATCAACAAATCCAGTAATGGATTTTTTGTAAAAGTTCACAAAATAGATAGACCACTAGCTAGACAAATAAAGAAGAAGAGAGAGGAGAACCAAATAGACACAATAAAAAATGATAAATGTAGTATCACCATTGACCCTACAGAAATACAAACAACAATCAAAGAGTATTGTAAACACCTCTAAATCAAAAAATGAGAGAATTCAGAAGAAATAGACGAATTCCTGAATGCACACATCCTACTAAGTCTAAAACAGGAAGAGTTGAATCCCTAAATAGACCAATAACAAGCTCTGAAATTGAGGCAGTAATTAATAGCCTACCAACCAAAAAAAACCCAGAACCAGATGGATTCACACCTGAATTCTACCAGAAATACAAGAGGAGCTGGTACCATTTCTTCTAAAACTATTTCAAATAATTGAAAAGGAGAGCCTTCTTCCTAACTCATTTTATGAAGCTGGCATCATCCTGATACCCAAACCAGGAAGAGACACACAAAAAAAGAAAACTTCAGGCCAATATCCCTGATGAACATCAATGTAAAAATGCTCAATAAAGAGGAGAAGATCCAAGATGGCCGAATAGGAACAGCTCTGGAGTGCAGTTCCCAGTGAGAAAACACAGAGGGTGAGTGATCATTGCATTTCCAAATGAGTTATTACTGCCCACAGACCAAAGGGATTCCTGGGCTAGAAAGTGCCACAAGTTTCAGCATGGCTGTTTCAGCCCACAGAGTGGGTGTCCACAAAAAAACTAACATAAATCTGGGTGGCTGTTTCAACTGGCTCCTGGAAGGCCAGGGAGACAGAGCCACCCATTCAACTGAAAAAAAAGGGGACTGAAATGGGGAGACAGGTGTTCTGGCTTGGCGGCTCTCACCCCTACAAAGACCAGCAATCTGAAATGCTCTGGATTGAGAGTTTCACAGCAATCACAGCTGGATGCAGGATGGTCCAGCTTTGTAAGGGGAAGGGCATCTGCCATTACTGAGGCAGTCTACCACTACCAGGGCAGTCAACCATTACCGAGGCAGTCTGCCATTACCAAAGAGTTCTAACTGCCTCTGTAAACAAAACCACAAGGAAGTTCACACAGCAGCTGGGCAGAGCCCACAGCAGCTGAGCAATGCCTCTGCTGGCAGACTGTGACTAGCCTACCTCCTAGCTGGGCAGGGCATCTCTGAAAAAGGCTGCATGTGTCAGGACTTATAAATAAAGCCCCACCTTCCCAGGACAGAGAACCTGGGAAAAAAGGAGGTTATGAGTTCCACTGCAGCAGACTTAAAACATACCTGCCCAGCAGCTCTGAAGAGAAAAACGGAGCTCACAGCTGAGCACTTGAGCTCCTATAAGGGTCAGAATTGTCTCTTCAAGCAGCTCCGTGACCCCCCACATATCCAAAGAGACACCTCATAATGGAGACCTAGGATGACATCTGGTGGGTATCCTTCTGGGACTAACATAACAGAAAAAGAAACAGGCAGAAACTCGTACTGTTCTGCAGCTGCTGCAGGTGATCCCCCAGGCAAGCAGGGTCTGGAGTGGACCTCCAGCAGTCCTACAGCAGAGGGGCCTGACTTTTAGAAGGAATACTAAATAATAGAAATAAATAACTTCATTATGAACAAAAAGGATGTCCACTCAGAGACCCCATCTGAAAGTCAACAACTACAAAGACCACAGGTAGATAAATCCACAAAGATGGGAAGAAACCAGTACAAAAAGGATGAAAACACCCAAAATTAGGAATGACTGTCCTCCTCCTAGGGATCACAACTCCTCTCTAGCATGGGAACAAAGCTGAATGGAGAATGAGTCTGATGAGTTGACAGACACAGGCTTCAGAAGGTGGGTAATAACAAACTTCTCTGAGCTAAAACAACATGTTCTAACCCAATGCAAAAAAACTAAGCACATTGAAAAAGCTTCGAGGAAATGCTAATGAGAATAAGCAGTTTAGAGAAGAATACAAATTACCAGATGGAGCTGAAAAACACAACATGAGAATTTCGTGAAGCATACACAAGTTTCAATAGCCAAACTGAGCAAACAGAAGAAAGGATATCAGAGATTGAAAATCTACACAATGAAATAAAATGAGAAGGCAAGATTAGAAGAAAAAAGAGTGAAAAGAAATGAACAAAGCCTCCAAGAAATATGGGATTATGTGAAAAGACCTAATCTACGTTTGATAGGTGTACCTGAATATGACAGAGATTGAATCCAAGCAGGAAAACACTCTTCAGGATATTATCTAGGAGAACTTTCCCAACCTAACAAGGCAGTTCAATATTCAAATCCAGGAAATACAAAGAACACCACAAAGATATTCCTCAAGAAGCAACCCCAGGGCACATAATCATCAGATTCACCAGTGTTGAAATGAAGGAAAAAATGCTAAGGGTAGCCAGAGAGAGAAAGTCAGGTTACCCACAAAGGGAAGCCCATAAGACTCACAGCAGATCTCTTGGCAGAAACCCTACAAGCCAGAAAGAGAGTGGGGCCAATATTCAACATCCTTAAGGAAAAGAACTTTCAACCCAGAATTTCATATCCAGCCAAACTATGCTTCATAAATGAAGGAGAAATAAAATCCTTTATGAACAAGCAATTGTTGATTCCCGTCACCACCAGGCCTGCCTTACAAGAGCTCCTGAAAGATGCACTAAACATAGAAAGGAACAACCAGCCCCAACCACATACCAAATGGTAAAGAGCATCAACACAATGAAGAAACTACATCAACTAATGGGCAAAACAACCAGCTAGCATCAAAATGGCAGGATCAAATTCACACATAACAATATTAGCCTTAAATATAAATGAGCTAAATGCCCCAATTGAAAGACACAGACAGGCAAATTGGACAAAAAGTCAAAACCCATTGCTGTGCTGTATCCAGGAAACTCATCTCATGTGCAAGGACACACATAGGCTCAAAATAAAGGGATGGAAGAAGATTTACCAAGTAAATGGAGAGCAAAAAAAAAAAAAAAAAAAAAGAAATAGCTGCAATCTGAGTCTCTGATAAAATATAGTTTAAACCAACAAAGATCAAAAGAGACAAAGAAGGGCATTACATAATGATAAAAGATCAATGCAACAAGAAGAGCTAACGATCCTAAATATATACGCACCCAATACAGGACCACCCAGATACATAAAGCAAGTTCTTAGCGACCTACAAAGAGACTTAGCCTCCTACACAATAATGGTGGGAGACTTTAACACTCCACTGTCAATATTAGATCAATGATAGAGAAAATTGACAAGGATATCCAGGACTTGAACTCAGACCTGGACCAAGCAAACCTAATAGACATCTACAGAACTCTCTACCCCAAATCCACAGAATATACATTCTTCTCAGCAACACATCACACCTACTCTAAAATTGACTACATAATTGGAAGTAAATCACTCCTCAGCAAATGCAAAAGAAGGGAAATCATAACAAACAGTCTCTCAGACCACAGTGCAATCAAATTACAACTCAGGATTAAGAAACCAACTCAAAACCACACAACTTCATGGAAACTGATCAATTGGCTCTTGAATGTTGACTGGATAAACAATGAAATGATGGCAGAAATAAAGATGTTCTTCGAAATCAATGAGAACGAAGACACAACATACCAGAATCTGTGGGACACATTTAAAGCAGTGTCTAGAGAAAATTTACAGCAATAAATGCCCACATGAGAAGCAAGGAAAGATCTAAAATCGACACCTTATCATCAAAATTGAAAGAGCTAGAGGAGCAAGATCAAAACAACTCAAAACTAGCAGAAGACAAGAAACAACTAAGATCAGAGCAGAACTGAAAGAGATAGAGACATAAAATACCCTTCAAAAATCAATAAATCCAGGAGCTGGTTTTTTGAAAAGATCAACAAAATAGACCACTAGTCAGATTAATAAAAAAGAAAAGAGAGAAGAATCAAATAGATGCAATAAAAAATGATAAAGGGGATATCACCGATCCCACAGAAATACAAACTACCATCAGAGATTACTACAAACAACTCTATGCACATAAACCAGTGAACTTGGAAGAAATGGATAAATTCCTGGACACTTGGACCCTCCCAAGCCTAAACAAGGAAGATGTCAAAACCCTGAATAGACCAATAACAAGAGCTGAAGTTGAGGCAACAACTAATACCCAACCAACCAAGAAAAGCCCAGGTCCAGATGGGTTCACAGCCGAATTCTACCAGACATACAAAGAGGAGCTGGTACCACTCCTTCTGAAACTATTCCAAACAATCCAAAAAGACGGAATCCTTCCCAAATCATTTTATGAGACCAACATCAACCGGATACCAAAACCCGTCAGAGACTCAACAAAAAAAGTAAACTTTAGGCCAATATCTATGATGAACATAGATGCAAAAATCTTAAAATAATACTGGCAGACCGATTGCAACAGCACATCAAAAAGCTAATCCATCACAATCAAGGAGGCTTCATCAAGGGTATGCAAGGCTGGTTCAACATACACAAGTCTATAAATGTAATCCACCACATAAACGGAACCTAAGAGAAAACCACATGATTATCTCGATAGATGCAGAGACGGCCTTCAACAAAATTTAACATCATTTTATGCTAAAAACTCTCAATAAATTAGGTATCAGCAGAATGTATCTCAAAATAATAAAAGCTATTTATGACAAACCGACAGCCAATATCATACTGAATGGGCAAAAACTGGAAGCATTCCCTTTGAAATCTGGCACTAGACAAGGATGCTCTCTCTCACCACTCCTATTCAATATATTATTGGAAGTTGTAGCCAGAGCAATCAGGCAAGAAAAAGAAATAACATGTATTCAATTAGGAAAGGAAGTCAAATTGTCTCTGTTTGCAGACGACATATTGTAGATTTAGAAGACCCCATCATCTCAGCCCAAAATCTCCTGAAACTGATAAGCAACTTGAGCAGTCTCAGGATACAAAATCAATGTGCAGAAATCACAAGCATTCCTATACACCAATAACAGACTTAAAGAGAGCCAAATCAAGAACGAACTGCCATTCACTATTGCTACAAAGAGAATAAAATACCTAGGAATACAAATCACAAAGGATGTAAAGGGTCTCCTCAAGGAGAACTACAAACCACTGCTCAAGGAAATAAGAGAGGACACAAACAGAAGGAAAAACTTTCCATGCTCATGCTTAGGAAGAATCAATATTGTGAAAATGGTCATACTGCCCAAAGGAATTTGTACATTCAATGCTATCCCCATCAAGCTACCTATGACCCTCTTCACAGAACTGGAAAAAAACACCTTAAACTTCACATGGAACCAAAAGAGAGCCCACATAGCCAAGACAGTTCTAAGCAAAAAGAACAAAGCTGGAGGCATCACGCTACCTGGCTTCAAACTATACTACAAGGCTACAGTAATCAAAACAGCATGGTACTGGTACCAAAACAGAGATACAGACCAATGGATCAGAACAGAGGCCTCAGAGGCAATGCCACACATCTACAACCATCTGATCTTTGACAAACCTGACAAAAACAAGCAATGGGGAAAGGATTCCCTGTTTAATAAATGGTGTTGGGAAAACTGGCTAGCCATGTGCAGAAAGCAGAAACTGGACCCCTTCTTGACACCTTACACTAAAATTAACTCCAGATGGATTAAAGACTTAAAACATAAGACCTAACACCATAAAAACCCTAGAAGAAAACCTAGGCAAAACCATTCAGGACATAGGTGTAGGCAAGGCCTTCACGACTAAAACACCAAAACATTGGCAACAAAAGCCAAAATAGACAAATGGGATCTAATTAAACTCCAGAGCTTCCATACAGCAAAGGAAACCATCATTAGTGTAAACCATCAATCAACAGAATGGGAAAACATTTTTGCAATCTACCCATCTGGCAAAGGGCTAATATCCAGAATATACAAAGAATTAAAAAAGATTTACAAGAAAAAAACAAACCCAATCGAAAGTGGGCGAAGGATATGAACAGAGACTTTTCAAAAGAAGACATTTTTGAGGCCAAAAAACATGAAAAAATGCTCATCATCACTGGTCATTAGAGAAATGCAAATTAAAACCACATTGAGGTACCATCTCACGCCAGTTAGAATGGCCATCATTTAAAAATCTGGAGACAACAGATGTGGAGAAATAGCAACACTTTTACACTGTTGGTGGGAGTGTAAATTAGTTCAACCATTGTGGAAGAATTGTGGCAATTCCTCAAGGACCTCGAAATAGAAATACCATTTGACCCAACAATCCCATTACTGGGTATACATCCAAAGGAGATAAATCGTTCTATTATACAGACACATGCACACACATGTTCATTGCAGCACTGTTTACAGTAGCAAAGACCTGGAACCAACCCAAATACCCATTGATGATAGACCAGACAAGGAAAATGTGGCACATATACACCATGGAATACTATGCAACCATAAAAAATAACGAGTTTGTGTCCTTTGTAAGGAACATCGATGAATCCGAAAACCATCATTCTCAGCAAACTGACACAAGAACAGAAAATCAAACACCACATGTTCTCAGTCATAGGTGGGTGTTGAACAATAAGAGCATGTGGACACAGGGAGGGGAGCATCACACACTGGGGTCTGTTGGGGGGAATAGGGGAGGGACAGCGGTGGGTAGGGAGGTTGGGGAGGGATAACATGGGGAGAAATGCCAGATATAGGTGACGGGGATGGAGACAGCAAACCAGATTGCCATGTAGGTACCCATGCAACAATCCTGTATGTTCTGCACATGTACCCCATAACCTAAAGTGCAATATGTGTATGTATATATAAAAGAAGATAGGAAAAAAAGAAAAGAAAATCCTCAATAAAAACACTGGAAAAGCTGAATCCAGCAACACATCAGAAAACTTATCCACCATGATCACGTTGGCTTTATTCCTGAGATTCAAGGCTGGTTCAACATATACAAATATATAAATGTATTCCATCACAGAAGCAAAATTAAAGACAAAAACTACATGATTATCTCAATAAATTCAGAAAGACCTTTGATAAAGTTCAACATCCCTTCATTCCAAAAACTCTCAATGAACTGAATATTGGTGCAACATATCTCAAAATAATAAGAGCTATTTATGACATACCCACAGCCAACATCATATTGAATGGGCAAAAGCTGAAAGCATTACCTTTGAAAACCAGTACAAGACAAGGATGCCCTCTCTCACCACTCCTATTCAACATAGTATTGGAAGTTCTGGCCAGGGAAATCAGGTATGAGAAAGAAATATAAGTATTCAAAATGGAAGAGATTAAGTCAAGTTGTCTCTGTGTTCAGACGATATAATTTTATTTTTAGAAAACTCTGTCTTCTCAGCCCCAAAACTTCTTGAACTGATAAGCATCTACAGCAAAATCTCAGGATACAAAATCAATGTGCAAAAATCACAAGCATTCCTTGACACCAACAATAGGTAAGCAGAGAGCCAAATCATGAACTCCCATTCACAATCACTACAAAGACAATAAAATACCTAGGAATATGGCTAACAAGGGATGTAAATGACCTCTTCAAGAACTACAAACCACTACTCAAGAAAATAAGAGAAAATGTAAACAAATGGAAAAACATTCCATCCTCATGGATAGAAAGAATCAGTATCACGAAAGTGGCCATACTGCCCAAAGTAATGTATAGATTCAATGCTATTCCCATAAAACTACCATTGACATTCTTCATAAAATTAGAAAAAAACTATTTTAAATTTCATATGGAATCAAAAAAGACCCCATACAGTCAAGACAATTCTAAGCAAAAAGAACAAAGCTGGAGGCATCATGCTACCTAACTTCAAACTATACTACAAGGCTACAGTAACCAATACAGCATGGTGCTGGTACGAGAACAGACATATAGACTAATGGAGCAGAACAGAGACCTCAGAAATAACACCACACATGTACAACCATCAGATCTTTTGACAAACCTTACAAAAAAAGCAATGGGGAAAGAATCTCCTATTCAGTAAGTGGTGCTTGGAAATCTGGCTAGCCATATGCAGAAAACTGAAACTGGTCCCCTTCCTTACACCTTATACAAAAATTAACTCAAGATGAATTAAAGACTTAAATGTAAAACCCAAAACCATAAAAACCCTAGAAGAAAGCCTAGGCAATGTCATTCAGGACATAGGCATGTCCAAAGACTTCATGACAAAAATGCCAAAAGCAATTGGAACCAAAGCCAAAATTGACAAATAGGATTTAATTAAACTAAACTGTTTCTGCACAGCAAAAGAAACTATCATCAGAGTGAATAGGCAACCTACAGAATGGGAGAAAACTTTTGCAATCTACCCATCTGACAAAAGTTGAATATTCAGAATTTACAAGAAACTTAAACATATTTACAAGAAAAATAACAAACCACTCGATCACAAAGTGGACAAAGGATTTGAACAGACACTTTTCAAAAGAAGAAATTTACATGACCAACAATCATGAGAAAAAGTTCAACATCACTGATCATCAGAGAAATGTAAATCAAAACCACAGCTATCATCAGAATGAACAGGCAACCTGCAGAATGGGAGAAAATTTTTGCAATCTACCCATCTGACAAAAGTTGAATATCCAGCCAGAAACTTAAACATATTTACAAGAAAAATAACAAACCACCCCATCACAAGTAGGCAAAGGATTTAAACAAACACTTTTCAAAAGAAGACATTTACATGACCAACAAACATGAAAAAAGTTCAACATCAAAACCTCAGTGAGATACCATCTCACACCAGTCAGAATGACAATTATTAAAAAGTCAGGAAACAATACATGCTGGTCAGGATGTGAAGAAATAAGAACGCTTTTATACCATTGGTGAAGATGTAAATTAGTTTAACCATTGTAGAAGACAGGGTAACGATTCCTCAAGGATTTAGATCCAGAAATACCATTTGACCCAACAATCCCATTATGGAGTATATGCCCAAAGCAATATAAATCATTCTACTATAAGGACACATGCACATATGTGTTTATTGCAGCACTATTTACAATAGCAAAGACACGGACCAACCCAAATGCTCATGAATAATAGGCTGGATGAAAAAAGCAGTACATATACACTATGGAATACTATGCAGCCATAAAAAGAAATGAGGTTATGTGCTTTGCAGGGACATGTATAAAGCTGCGGGTCATCGTCTTCAGCAAACTAACACAGGGACAGAAAACCAAATACTGCTTGTTCTCACTTATAAGTAGGAGTTGAACATTGATAACACATGGACACAGAGAGGGGAACAACACACACCTGGGCCTCTTGGGGGGTGTGGGGGAGGGAACTTAGAGGATGGTTTAATAGATGCAGCAAACCACCATGGCATACTTATACCTACGTAATAAACCTGCACTTTCTGCACATGTATCCCCCTTGTTTTAGTAGATAAAAATAAAAATACAATAAAATAAATATTTTACTCCCTTTTGCTCTCTCTCCTCACACACACGATTTTATAATATTTTTTCTCGAACCACTTACAGGTAAGTTATGTGCATTATGAGCCTGGGAATATGATAAAATACTTTTATCTAAAGTATCTGTTATATCCAAACTTTGTCAGTTGACCCAATAGCGTCCTTTATACCATATTCTCCTCCAATTGAGAATCCAGTCTAGAACCTGGTAGCACATATACTTGTCATATCTCGCTAGGCTTCTTTAATCTGGGAGAGGTCCACAGCCTTTTCTTGCCTTTTGATCATCCAGTCAAGGTGTTGCCCAAATTCTTTGATGTATAATTACTGGTTATATTACTTTTTTGTAACTAATAAGTAGTCTGTGGGAAGTGGCTTTGAGACTATGCAAATACTATGCTCCTCATCATACATTCCCCCTTGATTTAGCCTCCATTAATCATATTTTAATAATAATTTAGTCTCTACTATGATGATTGTTAAGTAATTATTGTTTTAGCTCCAGTACTTCCTTCACACTTTTCAACAATCTATTTCTAGGAAGAACCCTCCCCAATGGTTTTTTAAATATTTATTATTGTCAACGTGGACTAGTGAATTCTTATTTTTTCAGTGGTTTACTTAATCCTTTTGGTGCATATATTGCCTTAGATTTTTCCAGCAGGATTTTTTAAATCTGTTAACTGCATTTTTGTGGCATGCTCCCAATAAAATAAAAATTACTATTATGTTTTTGGTATAATGAAACATCATATGTTACGTTTTCATGCTCATTTTGTGTCTTCCCTACCCTAGCCCTGGAATCAGTCACTTCTCCAAATATCCCTAAGAATCAGTTTTTTGTTATTTTAATTATGCTACATGTTTTGAGCAGGGTTAGGATTTAGTTATTATATCGTCTGTTTTCTTTCATCTTTTTACGTTTTGATCACATTCCAGCAAGAATGAGTCTCTCCCACTGGGTGGAAAGAGACATTAACTTAAACTTCCTCACTGAAACTCTCCTTCCAATATTTTAAATAGACCTGAATTAGTATCATATCTAATTTGTGGGTACAAGACTCGGATGTGTCAAAATGGAGAAAGACTATGCACTCCCAGTTTCAGTATCCATATAGTACTGTGTATGCATGCCTATTGAACAGAAATATATATATGTATATTTCTTCCTAGGTTTGAAGTTGCTTTGAGAGACATTATTGTTTCTCATAAGTCAAATGCAGATAGAAGTACTCTCTCTCAAATGACACCTTCTTTGGGATGGCTTCATGGGATTTTAGGGATTCTCCTCCATGCTTGTGTTCAGTCTGAAGCAATGGTGATGCTATTGCCAGAAAAAATAACACCATCAAATGTTGCGGTGTTGTTTTCTATGAATGTTATCTTGAATTGTTTTATACAAGAAGTCATAAACCAAAAAAAAGAAGAAAATTAATAAAAATATTTTCAGCCAGTTGGCAGTAGTCTTTTTTGATTGAACCACATTCTCTACTATATAGCTAAATTTATACACACACACACACACACACACACACACACACACATCAATGTATATAATGCAAGAATACAACAGCTAAATTAAGCTACTTCCTGTCTTTTCCAAATTGCACGGAGGAATTTCAGTTCTTGGAAAGAAACACAAGACAAAGGCAAATGAAACAGTGTAATTTTAAATGCTTACAAACATTTTTCAGTGTAATTCTTACATAAACAAATAAATGAATAACATGCATGTTTTGTGGTACCGTCTGTAGCTCTGGGTATGTTGTGCATCCCCATATTAGAAGAGAAAGACTTGTTACAAGCCAAAGCCATAGACGAGTAAAGATTCTGTATGAAACCATCTAGTTATAGTGAACTCTTTTTCTTCAAGCAATCTAATAGGAGGTGAGGATGGCAGAGCATCACTTACGGGAAGGGAGAACAACCGTGATTTGGTTGATGAAGTGCCCTAACCATAGCATTTCTGGTTCCAAGAATAGTCCATGCTAACAATAACTATCCTTTCTGAAGCTATGAGAGGCTGAGAAAATGAATATGAGCTCTTTGCCGCATAGAGATGAGGAAGTCTCATTTCTGGGGAATCATTTTTCTCTGTTCTGGAAGAGAATGGCCAGGCTATTCAGAAAGCAATGAAAAAGAGGATATTTGAAAGTTACATGCACACTGACATGTGCTCTGGCTTTCTAATCTTGGGGAGGGGGTACAGTGTCATTCACAGAAAATTAAAATTCAATGGATGAATTTAGCTATAGAGAATGTGCTTAAATCAAAAAAAGACTATTACCACCTGGCTGAAAATATTTTTATTATTAGTTTTCTTCTTTTGTTTAGGACTTCTTGTATAAAACAATGCAAGATAAAATTTATAGAAAAAAACCCACAGCATTTGATGGTGTTATTTCTTCTGAAGCATCACCATTGCTTCAGACTGAACACAAGCATGGAGGAGGAGAGAACCCCTAAAATCCCCATGACCCCACCCCAAAGAAGGTGGCCTTTGGGACAGAGTGTTTTATCTGCGTTTGACTTATGAGAAACAATATTATCTCTCAAAGCAACTTCAAAGCTAGGAAGTTTGGTTGTGAGAACCATAACTAAGAAATAACATCAGCATTGTCTAAGATATTATATTGTGACATTGTACCTATGATAGAGATCCTGAATAATTATGTAATCCTAACAGCCAACATTGAGTTCATATGGACATAAAAATGGAAACAGTAGACAATGGGGACTGCTAGTGAAAGGATCCTAATATCTCATAATGGAGTCACTCAGGTTAAGTGTCATAAAGCCCATACTGAAGTTGTTTACTGCTCAAAGTGATAAGCATATGTGTACTTGAATAAGCATTATGTTCAAGTAAAATTGATTTTCTTCAAAATTACAAGCATATGTGTAATAGGCTAAGCATTACTCTCACAGTAAGTTGTTTTCCTTTAAAGTAATAAACATAGGTATAATAGATGAGATAAAACTGGCTGTGGTATAATACCACCTGAAAGTCAGAATGAACCAATAGAAAATTGAGCCAAAATGTCTATGAGATCATCATAATGGGCACACTTGTAGAATATCATTAAAGCAGCAAAAAACTGACAATGCATGAGACACCTTTAGAATCTCTGCCTGCAAAATTTCTGAAGCCTGCTCCAGGCTTTGACAGTTGCTACCCAGAGATTTTGTCTGATAGGAGCAGATATTCCCGCACTGACTAGCTGCTGAGGGACTTCCAGATCCACTCCAGTTTTCTGTTAGTGTGCTGGCTTTCCCAGCCATCACTGTGGTTTGTTATCCCCCCTAATTACTTCCTTTAACAACTGAATTATATTATGAATGTTTGTTCAGTCGATTGTGTGTGTGAATCTCCTGCATGAATTTGAGCATTAGAAAAAAAGAAAATAATCTTTTGGACATTGACGTTGGCAAAGCCTTCTTGACTAAGTCCCCCAAAAGCAATTGTAACAAAACCAAAAATAGAAAAATTGAGTATTATTAAACTAAAGAGCTTTTCAAGAGCAACAGAAACTGTCAACAGTGCAAATAGACAACCTACAGGATGAGAAAAGATAATCACAAACTATGCATCTGACAAAAGCCTAATATACAGAATCTAGAGGGAACTTAAATCAAAAGCAAAACACAAATAACCCAGTTAAAACATTGGCAAAGGGCATGAAGAGAACGTCTCAAAAGAAGACATAGAAATGGTCAATGAACATATGAAAAAATGCTCAATATCACCAATCATCAGAGAACTGCAAATCAAAACCACAATGAGATACCATCTTATACCAGTCAGAAGGGCATTTTTTAAAAAGACATTAAAAAACAAAAATAGAAACAGATTATGGCCAGGCTGTGAAGAAAAGGGAACACTTATACACTGTTAGTGGGAATCCGAATAAGTCAAGCCACTGCAGAAAGCAATCTGGAAATTTTTTAAGGAATTTAAAACAGAACTACTATTAAACTCAGCAATACCATTACTGAGCATATACTCTCCCAAAATAAATCATTCTACCAAAAAGACACATGTACTTGTATGTTTATCACTGTACTATGTGAGTACATCAAGCTAGAGTTTCTGCACAACAAAAAAACAAATTGAGTGAAGAAACAACATACAGAATGAGAGAAAGTATTTGCAAATGGTATCTCTGATAAGGGCTTAATATCCAAAATACGTAAGGAACACAAATGACTCAGTAGGAAGAAAACAAAGAACCAGATTAAAAAGTGGGCAAAGAATCTGAATAGACATTTCTCAAAAGAAGACATAGAAATGGCCAACAGGGGGATGAATCAGTATTATTCAAATGTCCATACTATCCGAAATATTTCAAAGCAATTCCTATCAAAAGATCAATGACATTCTTTACAGAAATAGAAATAGCAATCTTAAAATTTATGTGGAACCACTGAAGACCCAGAATAGCCAAATACTCTAAGTAAAAAGAGCAAATCTGGAGGAATTACATTATCTGACTTTAAATTATACTACAGAGGTATAGGAACCAAAGCAGCTTGGTACTGGCATAAAAGCAGACACATAGACCATTGGAACAGAATTGAGAACCCAGAAACAAATCCACACATTTACAGTGAACTCATTATCCCCAAGGTTGCCCAGAACACATGCTTGGGAAAAGACAGTCTCTTCAATAAATGGTCCTGGCAAAACTGGGTATACATATGCAGAAAACATAAACTAGACATCTATGTCATGACATATTAAAAAATTAAGGCAAAATGGATTAAAGACTTAAACGTAAGACCTCAGACTATTAAATGACTACAAGAAAACATTGGGGATACTCTTCAGGACATCAGTTTTGGCAAAGATTTCTTGAGTAATGCCTCACAAGCACAGGCAACCAAAGCAAAAAGGACAAATGGGATCACATCAAGTTAAAGAGCTACAGCACAGCAAAGGAAACAAGAAATAAAATGAAGAGACAACCCGCAGAATGGGAGAAAACATTTGCAAACTATTCATCTGACAAAAGACTAATAACCAGAATATATAAGGAACTCAAACAACTCTATAAGAAAAAATCTAATAATAGAATCAAAAGTGGGCAAAAAATTTGAATAGACATCTCTCAAAAGGAGACATACAACATGCATATGAAAAAGTGCTCAACATCATTGATCATTAGAGAAATGCAAAGAAAAACTACGGTAAGATATTCCACAACCTAGTTAAAATTACTTATATTGAAAAGACAGGAAATAACAAATGCTGGTGAGGATGTAGAGAAAGGGAACCCCTGTGCACTGTTGGTGGGAATGTAAGTTAGTACAACCACTATGGAGAATAGTTTGGAGGTTTCTCAAAAAAACTAAAAATTGAGCTACCATATGATCCATCAATCCCTCTGCTGACTATATATTCCAAAGAAAGAAAATCAGTATATCAAAGGGATATCTGCATTCTCATGTTTGTTGCAGCATTGTATACAATAGTGGAATATTATTCAGCCATAAAAATAATAATGTCCTGTCATTTGCTGCAATATAAGTAGAACTAGAGGTCATTATGTCAAGTTAAGTAAGCCAGGCACAGAAAGACAAACATTGCATATTCTCACTTTGCGGGATCCAAGAATTAAAAAAATTGAAAGCACGAACATAGAGAGTAGAAGATGGGTACCAGAAGCTGGTAAGAGTAGTGGGATGGGGGAGTAAGGGAAGTGAGGATGATGAGTAACAGGTACAAAACTAGAAAGAATGAATAAGACCTGCTATTTGATAGCACAACAGGGTGACTATAATCCATAATAGCTGAATTATACATTTTAAAATAACTAAAAGACTATAATTGGTTTGTTTGTAAGAGAAAATATAAATGCTAGAGGGCATGGATATCCCATTCCATGATGTGATTATTCCATATTGCATGTCTGTATCAAACATCTCATGTACCCCATAAATACCTAATATGTACCCACAAATATTAAAAATAAAATTTAAAAAGGAGATGGGGATAGAGACAAGTGAGGAGTAAGTAAAGGAATTTCAGGAAAAAAAAAACCCTGGCCACCTGGAAAACATAATTCTTCCCATCTCATCACACCACATGCACACTAGGTCCCTGGCAATACATTCAACATGCAAAATAGAAATATACACGTAGTGTGAATAAAAATACCTTTAAGTTTGCTATGACTATTGCTTAAGACAGTCAGATTAACTATTCATTAAAGTGCCTCTGTGGTAGATTTCAAAGTTTTATTTATCTTGCTGTCAAGTTGTAGCAGTCATGGAGACTTTTGAAATAGTCTCCTAACTGAGTGTACTGCCATTACATGGGACAATGTTCTGCCTCCAAGTGGCTTAGACTTAAGAGGGGAACTTACCAATTTGCATAATGGAGGTTTGTGGAGGTTTCAGGTATGACTAGATCAGGGATGGCAAATGATATTGTCAGGGCTCAATTTTGCTAACCTCTCAGTTCTGCATATTGCTGCCTGACCTCAGTTTGCCTGCCATGCTATGCAAGATGACTGCTGGCAGCTCCAAATTCATATCCCAATAGCTGAACAATCCCAGTGTAAATAGACAGGGGTTGACATAGCTCTGGTAAAAAAAAGTCCTGGGGAACATTCTCATTAGCTTGTCTGGAGGTATACTCCCAACTCTGCACTAATCACTGGGCCAGAGGCATAGATATTTGGACAAAAAAGAAGCAGGTTCTGCTCAAGAAAAAGGAGTGTGTGTCCAGGTGAGAAGGTGTTCTTGGCGACTAATAGCAAATGCCCACAGCTCTGGAAACCTCACTGCTTTCACCACTTTGTACCAACAGTGTCACTATTCTAGACGATGAATAAAACCTCATAACACCTCCAAAAACAAAAACCAAGAAACAAATAGCAAACCGTTATGTGGGGGAAAAAAGCTTAACATCACTAATCATCAGAGAAATGCAAATTAACATATTTAGAAATTTAAAAAATTGCATTTCATGACAGGATGTCTATTCCAACAGCCAGCACAATAGTTTTAAATTTGTGTATGTGTCTTCAAAATATATAAACCATAACTCAACAGAACAAGAGACATAGGCAAATCCTGAGTCATCATTGGTGATATTAACACATATCTCCCAGTAACTGATAGAACAATCAGACAAAAAGCAAAGTAAGAATATAGAAGATTCATACAATATAAATATAAAACTCAACCTAATTAGCATATATAGAGAATTACACCAAGTAATTGTAGAATCTAAATTTTTTTCAAGTTTATATGAAATGTTTACCAAAATGAATCACATAGTAGGGTGTAATGCAAGACAAAACATTTCAGGGACTGCAATCATATGAAACATATTCTCTGTATACAGTAGAGTTAATATAGAAGACAATAACAGGAAGATAAAGAAAATATATTCAAATGTTTAGAAATTAAGGTAAACACTTTCAAATAACTCATGGCTCAAATAAGAAATTATAATAAAAAGCAGACAATATTTTCAACTAAGTGGTAATAAAAATATGGCATATCAAAATCTGTGGGAGGCAGATAAAGCAGTGCAAGAGGGCTATTTATATCTTTAAATGCATATGTTAGAAAAAATACAATGTTAAAACTCAATTGTCTAAACTTCTGTAACAAAGACTTAGAAAAATAATGATAAATTAAACCAAAAGAAAGTAGAAGTGAGGAAGCAATATATAAATAAGAAAAGAAATCAGTGAAATAAAACACGGGTGTGAGATAGAGACAATTAAAAAAAAAAAGTTGGTCCTTTGAAATATTTCAAAAAATTTACAAGCCTCTAGCAAAGACTGATTGCAAAATAAATGGAGCACAACAGAAATTGCTAATATCAGAAATGAAAAGGAAACATCAATACAGATCCTAAAGACATTGTAAAGAAAATGAGAGAATGCTCTAAATAACAGGCCAATGAATTTTATAAGTTAAATGAACAGATTTATTAAAAAATACAACTTGCCAAAATGGAATAAGAAGAAATTAAAAATTATAATATTCTGTGAGTATAAAAATTCTTCAATTCATAATTAAAAACCTTACCACAAAGAAAATTCTAGATCCTTATACCTTCATAAGTGAATTTATCTGAACAGTTAAGAAACAATGTTAATTTTACAAGAACTCTTAACATACAAGAAAGGGAGAGTATTAAAAAATTTTCTTTGTGAGGCCGTTATAAACCTGATACCAAAACCTAACAAGAACTACAAAAAAGGAAAATTACAAAAACATGAATTAAAAACCCCAAACAAAATATTATCAAATTGAATCCAGCAATTTATGAAAAGAATAAAAAGTAATTACTAAGTGGGATTTATCCCTGTAGTAAAAACATTTCTTTAGCAATAAAAATTAATCAATTACTTGATATTAACAGATTATATGAGAAAAAAATCAAATCTTTCAGTAGATGCAGAAAAAACATTTGAT
Organism: Ateles fusciceps; assembly: GCA_036589455.1. Taxonomy (NCBI): domain Eukaryota; kingdom Metazoa; phylum Chordata; class Mammalia; order Primates; family Atelidae; genus Ateles; species Ateles fusciceps. The sequence goes on along the minus strand of JAZHEH010003398.1, from coordinate 93,475 downwards.
AAAGTTGAAGAGTTGTTGATGATATGAACTCTCAGCAAACTAGGAAGAAGTACAGACTTCCTTATTCTTATAAAAGATGCTTAGAGCTAGACTACTCAGTTGTAAAATATTGAATGCTTTCCTCTTGACATCAAGAATAAAACAACGATGGCCACAATTACCACTTCTGATCAACATTGAGGTTGAGATACTGGTCAATATAACGTGGTAAAGTAAATAATAAAATCTGGTCAACATCACAAGGGAAAAAAAAAGTAAGTAAAAAGCATAAAGATTAGAAAAACAAATCTGTCTTCATTCACAAATGACATAATTATGTACAAAGACCAAAAATAATATACAAGGAAACTTTTGGAATTATTAAACAAACTTAGCAAGACCTCTGGATAGAAAATCAATATACAATCTTATATTAGCAAGAAATAACTAGAAAATGCAACAATTAACTTTTACCATGGCTTCAAGCCACCTTAAGCACCTATACGATATCTGATAAAGTGTACAAGGCCTTTATATTAAAACTATATAACATTGATGAGGAAATTTTAAAAGACCTAAACAAATTGAGACATATGTCACAATTATGGATCAGTAAGCTCAATAATGTGAAGATGTCAGTTTTCCCCAAATTGAGCAATTGGTTTAACGCAATCCTAATCAAAATACCAGTAGTATTTTCAATGGAAAATTGACACCCTAATTCTAAAATTTACATGGAAATGCAACGGATTTAGAATAGCCAAGAATTCTGGAAGAAAAACAACAAACTTATTATGGAGTTACAATAATTAAGAGAATGTGGTATTAATGTGAAGATAAAAAAAAAAAACCAATGGTACAGAGAAGATAATTCAAAAATATATCTACAAATATGTAGTGTTTTGATTTATAATCTACCTCTACTACAATTCAATGAAGTAAAATATGACCATTTCTCTCTCTCTCCTTTTTTTTTTAAATTTGAGACAGGTTCTTTCTCTGTCACTCAGGCTGGGGAGCAGTGGTGGGATCACACTGCACCCTTTAATTCCTGGGGCTCAAGCAATCCTCCTGTCTCAGCCTACAAACTAGCTGAGACTACATGCTTGTGCCATCATGCCAGGCTATTTTGTTTTTAATTAAATTGTGGAGACAAGATTTTGCTATGTTGCCCAGGCTGGTCTCAGAATCCTGGCTTCAAGCAATCCTCCTGCCCCAGTCACTCAAAATGCTGGGATTACAGGCATGACCCACTGCCTCCAACCACATTCACTTAAGGTTTTTGGACCAATTGTATATCTATAGGGATGAAGTGAGCCTTGACCCCATACTTTATATTAAACCAAAAATTAATTCAAAATGAATAATAGACCTAATTGTGAAAACAATAAATATTCACCTTCTAGAGGAAACTATACGGAAATATTTCCATGAACTTGAGGCAGGTAAACATTTATTAAACATGATAGAAAAGAACTAACCATAAAAGAAGAGATTGATACATTTGGTTTCATTAAAATTAGGAACTTCTCTTCATCAAAATACTATTGTGAGAGTAAAAAGGCAACCAGAGTGAAGGAAATACTTGTAATACATAATATCTGATAACAAACTCATATTCAGAATATACAAATAATTACTACAAATCAATAAAGAAAAAACGCACCCAACTAAAAATGGGCTAAAGATTTAAACAGACCATTCAAAAATTTTGAAATGACTAAGAAGAATTTAAAAATGTTCTTAATGTCATGAATTAGCAGAAAAATACAAATTAAAGCCATAATGTAACCGTTTTATGTATTGATTATGATGGTGGTTACACAAGTCTACACATGGAATAAAACTGCATATAGCTATACACACATACACACACTGCACAAAGTAGTGCATATAAGAACTGGTGAAATCTGGGTAAAGTTTCTAGTTGACAGTATTATATCAATGTCAATTTACTGGTTTTGCTATTGTACTATAGTTGTACAAGACATTATCGCTGGAAGGAACTGCGTGAAAAAAATAGAATTGTTTTGTACTAGTATTACAACTTCCCTGTAAGTCTGCAATTATTTTAAAATAAAAAGTTTGAATTAATACAATATAAGATAACTATGCACCCACCGGAATGGCTAAAATGAAAAGGACTAATAATATCTAGTGCTGTTGAGAATGAGAAACAACCGATGACTATTATACATTGCTGGTAATGGTGTAAGTTTATATGATCACTTTGGAAAACTGGTAGTAGCTAAGTAAAGATAAACACATGAATGCCTCATTACCCAAATTTCACTATGTATCCAAGAGAAGTTAGATCATATGTCCATCAAAACTCTTGTATAATAACAGCTTTATTAATGAGAGCCCCAAACTAGAAAATATAAAAGTTTAGCAACAGTGAAATGGACAAATAAATTGTGGTATATACACAAAGTGCAATAATATATAGTAACAAAAATAACTAGTGTTACATACAATAACATATGAGACTCTGATAAAATGTGTCAGAGAATTCAGACACAAACATACCTACATGCAAAAAATACGTATAATCTATTCATATTAAGTTAAAGGACAGGAAATAGGCAGTGGATATCAGAAGAGTTGTTTCCTCTGAGGGGATGTGTTGGCTAGGAAATGCATGAATTTGTCTGTGATACCAGAAATCTTTGATAGCTTTTTGAAGTAGTTATTATGTGGGTGTATGCATATATATAAGTTCATCAAGTTGTACCTTAAGATATAAGGTACCTTGAGATATAACATATATGTTATATAACATACATATATATATAACATACATATATATGTATGTTATATAACATACATATATATGCTATATAACATATATATGTATGTTATATCTCAATTAAAAAAATAATTAATGTGCTAAAAAGAAACTTGGAGAAAATATTCACAACACATATATCTGATAAAGGATTTGCATCCAGGATATATAAAGAACTGCAAATCATTAGTAACAGTCAGACCACCAATTTAAGAAGTGGAGAAAAGATTGAACAGACACTTCACAAAAGATACACATAGGCAATAAGCTTGAGGAATGTGCTTATCATTAGTCATCAGGAAAATGCAAATTAAAGCTATAAGGATATAACATCTTAAACTCACTAAAATGTTTGAAATAAAGACTAACAATACCAAATGTTGACAAGGACGTAGAGTGACTAGGACTCACATACATTGCTGGTGGGAATGTAAAATGGCACAACCTTGAGAAACTTGCAGTTTTTAATATGTTCAAACATGTACTTTATGTTGAACAATTCCACTCCTAGGCACTTACCCAAGAGAGAAATCAAAACATATGTCCACAAAAGACTTGTACAAGACTGTTCTTGCAGCTTTATTTATAATGCTCCAAACAAAAAATCCAAAGGCACATCTACAGGAGGATAGATAAACTGTCGTATATTCATTCAGTGGAATACTGCTTAACAATAAAAAAGGATGACCAATGATAATGATGAATCACAGTATCATGTTAAACAAAAGTAAGACACAAAGGAATACATACTCTATGACTCAATTTCTAAAACAGGCGAAATAAATCTATGGTGATGAAAATCACAGTGATGGTTGCCTCCAGTGTGAATGATAATTGACTGGAAATAGGTAAAAGGGAGCATTCTGGGGGTTGGAATGTTCTATATCTTCATTTGGGTAGTGAGTACATGTGTGTATACAGTTGTTAAAATCCATCAAATTGTACATTTATCTATGCATTTTATTGTAAATAAATTATACCTCACTTAAAAAATCAAGAAAGAGGAAGACATAAGACTCAGGAAGCAGGTGCTCTAACATGAGAAAAAAGTAAAACAATTTCCAACATGGCGGAAAAGAGAAGTTTAAGTATTTTGGCTGAGCAGCAGGCCCAGAGAAACCAGTTTAGATAGAGGGAAAACAGTGCTCTCTAAGAGACAGGCCTCCCATAAAAACTGGAATTGATGTATTGCCCATGTATTTGATCACTTGGAAAATTCTATTAATGTGTAACAGACCTGACAGAGCATGAGAAAGTACTTAAGAATATATACACAGACCCACAAACAAGAGAAAATATTGAGCAAGTACTATCTCTAGGGGAAAATTATAAGATAATAAACATAATCATGGTACATAACTTGACTCCACAGAAAATGTTTATATGGTCACAATAATATTAACACTATCCATTGATTTTTTGAAATATGATATAACTATTTTGGGAGGGCAAGAGCAGCAAGTTGTGTGTGTGTGTGTGTGTGCACATGTGTGTGTGTTGTAAGAAATTTCATTGACTATAACAGGAAATTGACAGTTGTTTAAATGAAAACTTTATGAAATAGTACATCATTTAGAAATATAAAATTAGAACCCAGAAAAAAACACCTAAAATAGCAGAACATGATTACTTTTGGGGAGCAGAAATTGAGGTTTTATAGAATTGGGAAGAGTTCTTTTCTATTATCATTACTTAAGACTAATCGTGTGTATATTTCTAGATTTTAAAATACATATTTAAGAGAAAGAAAGTAACTATTGTAGGCAGAATAAGGCCCCCCAAAAGTGTCCATATCCTAATCTCCCAAATCTGTGACTATATTGTTACATCATAAGGAGAAATTAAGCTTATAGATGAAATTAAGGTTGCTAATGAGCTGACCTTAAGATAAAGAGATGATTTAGAACTATCTGGGTGGGTCCAATGTAATCACAAAAACTCTTAACAGTAGAAATTGGGGCAGGAGAGAGGGGGATAATGTGAGGTGTGAATGACTCAACTCACTGTTGTTGGCTATGAAATGGATGAAGAGGTCATGAACCAAGGAATGTGGGAAGCCTCTAGAAGCTGAAAAAGGTAAGGAAATTGTGTCTCCTCTAGGGCCTCCAGAAAGGAATACAATACTGTAAATATCTTGACTTTAACTCAGTGAGACTCATGTCCAAATTCTGATCTATACAGCCATAAGACTATAAGTTTGTGTTGTTTTAAGCCAAAAAAAAAAAAAGTGCCAACATGTCACATTAGTAATAGAAAACTACTACGGTGATGGGCACCAAAAACACTAGGATAAATACTTGCATATTTTCTTATGTACATTGAAGTGATCTTGTCTTTTCCTGTATATTAAGGATTAGCTCCCAAACAATATACTGCCAAAATGTTATTAATAAGAACAATGCTCACCAAAGCCATTGAGGCAGTCATATACATATCTATTTCATAATGACAGTGATATTCTCCTCCATAGAAGTAACTGGTCATGGCATAAAATTATTCCATATTTATATACAAGATTAGCCCACAATGATTTCTAATTTATTTAAAAACCTAACTACTGTTATAATTTACTAATGGTTTATGTCATTATAATGGATTTATTATGAAAGAAGTTATTATTTCTACATAATCACCAAACAAATGTGTTACACTCAATGGTTTTTCATCAAGGCTTAGGGTAAAACCACCATTATATTATTATTTTTATTATACTTTAAGTTCTGGGATACATGTGCAGAAAGTGCAGCTTTGTTAGATAGGTATACACATGCCATAGTGGTTTGCTGCACCCATCAACCGTCATCTACCTTAAGTATTTCTTCTAATGCTGTTCCTCCTTAGTCCCCCTCACATGCTCTCCAGGCCGTGGTGTGTGAGGTTCCCCTCCCCTGTGACCATGGGTTCTCATCGTTCATCTCCCACTTATTAGGGAGAACATGCGGTGTTTGGTTTTGTGTTCCTGTGTTAGTTTGCTGAGAATGATGGTTTTCAACTTCATCCATGTCCCTGCAAAGAACATGAACTCATCCTTTTTCTGGCTGCATAATATTACATGGTGCATATATGCCACATTTTCTTTTTCTTTTTTTAAATATATATACATATATTTAATTGCACTTTAGGTTCTGGGATACATGTGCAGATCATGCAGGATTGTTGCATAGGTACATACATGGCAATGTGGTTTGTTACCTCCAACCCCTGCCACCTATATCTGGCATTTCTCCCCATGTTATCCCTTCCAATCTTCCTACCCCCTGCTGTCCCTCCCCTAGTCCCCCAAACAGACCCCAGTGTGTGATGCTCCCCTCCATGTGTCCATGTGTTCTCATTGTTCAACATCTGCCTATGAGTGAGAACATGTGGTGTTTTATTTTCTGTTCTTGTGTCAGTTTGCTGAGAATGATGGCTTCCAGATTCATCCACGTCCCTACAAAGGGCACAAACTCGTCGTTTCTTATGGCTGCATAGTATTCCATGGTGTATATGTGCCACATTTTCCTTATCCAGTCTATCGATGGGCATTTGGGTTGGTTCCAGGTCTTTGCTATTGTACACAGGGCTGCAATGAACGTATGTGTACATGTGTCTTTATAATAAAATGATTTATAATCCTTTGCATATATACCCAATAATGGGATTGCTGGGTCAAATGGAATTTCTATTTCTAGGTCCTTGAGGAATCGCTACACTGTCTTCCACAATGGTTGAACTAATTTACCCTCCCACAAACAGTATAAAAGTGTTCCTATTTCTCCACATCCTCTCCAGCATCTATTGTCTCCAGATTTCTTAATGATCACCATGCTAACTGGCATGAGATATCTAAATGTGGCTTTGATTTGCATTTCTCTAATGACCAGTGATGTTGAGCATTTTTTCATATGTTTGTTGGCATCACAGACGTCTTCTTTTGAAAAGTGTCTGTTCATATCCTTTGCCCACTTTCGAATGGGTTTGTTTGTTCTTGTTTTTTTTTTCTTATAAATCTGTTTTAGTTCTTTGTAGATTCTGGATATTAGCCCTTTGCCAGATGGGTAGATTGCAAAAATTTTTACCCATTCTCCTGGTTACTGGTTTGCTCTAATGATTGTTTCCTTTGCTGTACAGAAGCTCTGGAATTTAATTAGATCTCATTTGTCTATTTTGGCTTTTGTTGCCATTGCTTTTGGTGTTTTAGTTATGAAGTCCTTGCCTATGCCTGTGTCCTGAATGGTTTTGCCTAGGTTTTATTCTTAGGGTTTTTATGGTGTTAGGTCTTATGTTTAGATCTTTAATCTATCTGGAGTTAATTTTAGTGTAAGGTGTCTGGAAGGGGTCCAGTTTCTGCTTTCTGCACATGACTAGCCAGTTTTCCCAGCACCATTTATTAAACAGGGAATTCTTTCCCCATTGCTTGTTTTGGTCAGCTTTGTCAAAGATCAGATGATTGTAGATGTGTGGTGTTGCTTCTGAGACCTCTGTTCTGTTCCGTTGGTCTATGTCTCTGTTTTGGTACCACTACCATGCTGTTTTGATTACTGTGGCCTTGTAGTAAAGTTTGAAGTCAGGCAGCATGATGTTTAAGTTCTTCGTAGATTCTGGATATTAGTCCTTTGTCAGATGGTTAGATTGCAAAAATTTTCTCCCATTCTGTAGGTTGTCTGTTCACTCTGATAATAGTTTCTTTTGCTGTGTGGAAGCTGTTTAGTTTAATTAGATCCCATTTGTCTAGTTTCCCTTTTTTGTTGCCATTGCTTTTGGTGTTTTAGTCATAAAGTCTTGCCCATGCCTATGTCCTGAATGGTATTGCCTAGGTTTTCTTCTAGGATTTTTATGGTTTTAGGTCTTATGTTTAAGTCTTTAATCCATCTTGAGTTAATTTTTGTATAGGGTGTAAGGAAGAGATCTAGTTTCAGCTTTCTGCATACAGATAATCAGTTTTCCCAACACTATTTATTTAATAGGAAAACTTTTTGCCATTGCTTGTTTTTGTCAGGTTTGTCAAAAATCAGTTGGTTGTAGATTTGTGGTTTCATTTCTGAGGTCTCTGTTCTTTTCCATTGGTCTGTATATCTGTTTTGGTACCAGTACCATACTGTTCTGGTTCCTGTAGCCTTGTATTATAGTTTGAAGTCAGATAGCATGATGCCTCCAGCTTTGTTCTTTTTGCTTAGGATTGTCTTGGCTATGCAGGCTCTTTTCTGGTTCCATATGAAATTTAAAGTAGTTTTTTTTTTTTTTTTTAATTCTGTGAAGAAAGTCAATGGTAGCTTGATAGAGATTGCATTAAATCTATGAATTACTTTGGGCAGTATGGCCATTTTCACGATATTGATTCTTCCTATCCATGAGCATGAAATGATTTTCCATCTGTTTGTTTCCTCTCTTATTTCTTTGGGAAGTGATTTGTGGTTCTCCTTGAAGAGTTACTTCACATCTCTTTTAAGCTGTATTCCTAGATATTTTATTCTCTTTGTGGCAATTGCGAATGGGAGTTTGCTCATGATTTGGCTCTCTGTTAGTCTGTTATTGGTGTATAGGAATGCTTGTGATTTTTGCACTTTGATTTTGAATCCTAGACATTGGTGAAGTTGCTTATCAACTTAAGGAGATTTTGGGCTGAGACAATGGGGTTTTCTAAATATACAATCAAGTCATCTGCAAATAGAGATAATTTCACTTTCTCTTTTCCTAATTGAATACCCTTTATTTCTTTCTCTTGCCTGTGCCAGTTTTCAAAGGGAATGCTTCAAGATTTTGTTCATGCAGTGATATTGGCTGTGGATTTGTCATGAATAGCTCTTATTATTTTGAGGCATGCTCCATCAATACCTAGTTTACTGAGAAGTTTTTAGAATGAAGAGATGTTGAATTTTTTCCAAGATATTTTCTGTATCTATTATTTAATAATCAAAATATCTAACATCTAATAATAGAAAATATTTAATAGAAAAAAACATCTAATCATGTGGTTTTATCATTGGTTCTGTTTATGTGATAGATTACATTTATTGATTTGCATATGTTGAACCAGTCTCTGCATCCCAGGGATGAAGCTGACTTGACTGTGGTTGATAAGCTTTTTGATGTGCTGCTGGATTCAGTTTGTATTTTATTGAAAATTTTCTCATTGATGGTCATCAGAAATATTGGCCTGAAATATTCTTTTTTGTCGTGTCTCTGCCAGGTTTTGGTATCAGAATGATGCTGGCCTCATAATGAACCAATTTTTTGTTTCATTAAGTCTTTGTATAGGATTTGGGGTCTCATTTTTTTTTAGTTGTTTTCTGATTTTAGTTATTCATTTTCTTCTGCTAACGTTGGGGTTAGTTTTTCTTTTCTTTTGTTTTGTTTTGTTTTTCTAGTTCCCCTGGGTGTGATTTTAGGTTATTAATTTGATATCAGTTTTCTGGGATAGGGGCTTAGCACTATAAACTTTCCTTTTAATATTGCTTTTGCTGCATCTCAATTGTTTTGGTATGTCATGTGTCTGTTTTCATTTATTTTAAATAATTTTTATTTCTGCCTTAATTTTATTGTTTACCCCAAAGTGATTCAGAACAAATTTAATTTCTTTGTAATTGTGTGGTTTTCATAACTCTTCTTGGTATTAATTTTAGTTTTCACTTTACTGTGTTATGAGAATATGGCTGGTATAATTTCAGTTTTCTATTGCTTATTTGAGACTTGCTTTATGGCTAAGTATGTGATCAATCTTGGTGTATGTCCTGTGTGCAGATGAGAGAATGTTTTCTCTGGGGTTGATGGATGAAGTATTCTGTAGATGTCTATTTGGATCAATTGCCCAAGACTTGAATTTATGTCCAGAACGTCTTTATTAGTTTTCTGCCTTGATGATCTGTCTAATGCTTTCAGGGTTTTTTTAAGTGCCCCATTATTATTGTGTGGCTGTGTAAATCTTTTTTAAAGTCTAGAAGCACTTGTTTATATATCTGGGGCGCTCCAATGTCTGAGTGTATACATATTAGGATAGTTAGATCTCCTTGTTGAATTGAACCCTTTAATGTAATGCTCTTCTTTTTTCATTTTTAACTGCTGTTGCTTTAAAGTCTGTTTTGTCTCATATAACAATATTGATCCCTACTCTTTTTTTCTGTTCAATTTGCATGATAGATCTCTCTCCAGCCCTTTATATTGAGCTTTCTGTGAGATGGGCCTCTTGAAGACAGCAGATGAATGGATCTTGTTTTTTTTGGTTTTGTTTGTCTGTTTTTATACAACTTACCACTTTGTGACTTGTAACTGGGACATTTAGATGATTTACATTCAAGGTTAATATTGATATGTGAAGTTATAATCCTACTGTAAAGTTGTTACCTGGTTGCTTTGTAGTTTCTATTGTGTGGTTGCTTTATAGGGTCTGTAGGCTGTGTACTTAAGTATGTTTTTGTGGTATCAGATATCTTTCTCTTGTTTCCATATGTAGAAATCCCTTAAGGAGCTCTTGTAAGGCTGATCTAGTGATGAATTTTCTTAGTACTTGCTTGTCTGGAGTAGGTTTTATTTATCCTTTGCTTATGTAGCTTAGTTAGGAGGGATATCAAATTCTTGGCTGAAAATTTCTATTCGTTAAGAATGCTAAAAATAGGCCTCACAGTCACTCCTGGCATGGAAGATTTCTACTAAGTAGTCCTCTCTTAGCCTGATTGGGTTCCCTTTGTATGTGATCTACGTTTTTCTCTAGCTGCCTTTAAAAACTTTTCTTTAGTGTTGACATTGAACGGTCTGGTGGCTATATGCGTTGGTGATTTTTATTTTGCATAGTATTTCACAGATGTTCTCTGGATTTATGGATCAGGATATATACCTATTTCCCAAGATTAGGTAAGTTTTCTTAAATTATTGCCTTAAGTATGCTTTTCAGTTTGTTTGCCTTATCTCTTTCTTTTAGGCATCCCAATCATCAGTAGGTTTGGTTGCTTTCCACAATGTCATATTTCTAAAGACATTGTTCATGTTTTAAATTTTTTCTTCTATATGTTTGTCTGATTGAGTTAGTTCAAAAGACTGAACTTCAAGCTCAGAAATTATTTCTTCAAATATCAGATTTTCAGCAAACCTGATAAAAACAAACAATATGGAAATAATTTCCTACTTAATAAATGATGATGGGGGAACTGGCTAGCCATATGCAGAAAATTGAATGTGGACCCCTTCTTAACACCTTACACAAAAATTAACTTAAGATGGATTAAGGACTTAAATGTAAAACCCAAAACTATAAAATTCTTAGAAGAAAATCTAGACAATACCATTAAGGACATAGGCAGGGCAAGTATTTCATGACAAAATTGCCAAAAACAATTGCTACAAAAGCAAAAATTGACAAATGGGATCTAATTAAACTAAAGAGCTGCTGCACAGCAAAAGAAACTATCATAAGGGCGAACAGACAACCTACAGAATGGAGGAAAAATTTTAAATCTATTCATCTGTCAAAGGTCTAATATCCAGAGTCTTACAAGAGACTAAAACATATTTACAAGAAAAGACCAAACAACCCCATTAGAAAGTGGGTAAATACATGAACAGACACTTCTCAAAAGAGGAAGACAGTGTGGCAATTCTCAAATATCTGGAAGCATAATTACCATTTTGACCCAGCAATTTCATTACTGAATTTATAGCCAAAAATATAAATCATTCTATTATAAAGATACATGAACATGTATGTTCATTGCAGCACTAGTCACAATAGCAAAGATATGGAATCAATCCAAATGCCCATCAACAAGACAATGGATTTTTAAAAATGTGGTATACCGTAGAATACTATGCAGCCATAAAAAGGGACAAGATCATGTCCTTTGCAGGGACATGGATGGAACTGAAAGGCATTATCCTCAGCAAATTAATGCAGGAATAGAAAACCAAACACTGCATGTTCTTACTTATAAATGGGAGCTGAATGATGAAAGCACATAGACACAGGGAGGGGAACAACACACACTGGGGGCCATTGAGTGGGGTGGGGGAAGGAGAGAGTATCCAGAAGTATAGCTAGTGTATGCAAGGCTTAATACCTAGGTAATGGAGGGAGCAATCTCTTGGCTCTATTCACTGGCTGCCTGGAACTAAACTTGGTGCTGTTGGGTGGGGGCATGGTGGGTGTGAGACCAGCCTTGTGAGCTGTGGGCTGCATTGGAGCTGGGTGAGGCTTGTGGCTTCCAGCTTTCCCCCACTTCCCTGGTGACCAGTGTGACATAGCAGAGGCAGCCATAATCCTTCTGGGAACATAATTGCATTGGTGTGGGAGCCACGATCTCATTTCCCACAGCAGCCACAGCAAACCCAGCCCAGTGAGAGTCTGAGTTCAGGCACACCTTACCCTGCATCTACCTGTTGGTCTTTGTCTACCTGCCCTGTTCACTGAAGACAAAGAACATAATCTCTTGGGGAGCTCTATGGCCCTGCCCACAATCTGATCCTCCCTATAACAGCACAGCTGATGTGCTCTTGAAAGTGCCACCTCCTGGCTGGAGGTTAACCAATACTTAATAAAAATATAATCAAGAACCCTTAGCGTCCACTTCACTCTCCTATTACCTCCACCAGAGCAGGTGCTGGTATCTATGGCTGAAAGGTGTGAAGATAGATGACATCACAGGACTCTTTGCAGACACTCCCCAGTATCAGACCAGAGCCAAGTAGCTTCAGTGGGTGGCTAGATTAAAAATAGAAATAAAATAATCACTGCGGTTCAACTCTCAGGATCCCTATCCCTAAGAGAAATGGGAGAGAACCACATCAAGGGAGCACTCCATGGGACAGAGGAAACTGAACAACAGCCTTTGAGGCCCAGATTTTCCCTCTTTCATAGTCTACCCATATGAGAAGGAACTAGAAAAACAGTTCTGCTAATATGACAAAACAAGGTTTTATAACACTCCCAAAAAATCACACTAGCTAACCAGCAATGGATCAAAATCAACACAAATCTTCGAATTGCCAGAAAAACAATTCAGGAGGTCAATTATTAAGCCAATCAAAAAGGCATCAGAGAAAGGTAAAGTCCAACTTAAAGAAATTAAAAAAAAATGCTATAGGATATGAGAGGAAAAATCTCCAGTGAAATAGATAGCATAATTAAAATACAATCACAACTTCTGGAAATGAAGGACACACCTAGAAGACTGAAAAATGCACTGAAAAGTCTCAGCAATAGAATTGATCAAGGAGAAAGAGGAACTTTGGAGCTTGAAGATAAGTTTTTCAAACTGACTCGCTCTGACAACTACAGAGTAAAAAGAATTTAAAAAATCAAAAAAGCAAACAAGAAGTTTGGGATTATGTTAAATGACAAAGCTGAAGATTAATTGGTGTTCCTGAGGAAGAAGAGAAACCTAAAATTTTGGAAAATATATTTGAGGGAATAATTGAGGAAAACTTTCCCAAACTTGCTAGAGATCTAGACATCCAAATACAAGAAGCTCACAGAACACCTCAGAAATTCATCACAAAAACATCATTGCCTAGGCCCATAGGAATCAGGTTGTCCAAAGTCAAGACAATGAATAGAATCTTAAGAACTGCGAGGCAAAAACATCAGATAACCTACAAAAAAAAAACAAAAAACAAAAAACAAAAAAACAGTCAAATTAACAGCAGATTTCTCAGCAGAAACTCTAAAAGTTAGAAGGAATCGAGGTCCTATATTTAGCCTCCTTAAGCAAAACAATTATCAGCCAGGAATTTTGTCTCCAGTGAAACTAAGCTTCATAAATGAAGGACAGATACAGTATTTTTCAGACAAACAAATGCTGAGAAGAATTTACTACTTACCAAGCCAGCACTACAAGAACTGCTAAATCAGTTCTAAATCTTGAAACAAAATTCTCAAAATATACCAAAATAGAATCTCCTTAAAGTATAAATCTCACAGGACCTATAAAACAACACAACTAAAAAAAAAAAAACAAAAACAAAAACAAAAAACCAAGGTTTTTCAGGCAACAAATGGCATAATGAATAAAATAGTACCTCAGATCTCAATACTAACATTGAATGTAAATGGCCTAAATGCTCAACTTAAAAGGTACGAAATGCAGAGTGGATAAAAATGCACCAACCAACTATCTTCTGTCTTCAATAGACTCACCTAAGACATAAGGACTCATGTAAACTTAAGGTAAAGGGATGGAAAATATATACTCCATGAAAATGGACACAAAAAGTGAGCAGAAGTAGCTATTCTTACATACGTCAAGAAAAACATTAAAGCAAGAGCAGCTTAAAAAGACAAAGAGGGACATTATACAATGATAAAAGGTCTAGACCAACAGAAGAATGTCACAATCCTAAATATATATGCACCTAACACTGGAGCTCCCAAATTTATAAAACACTTACTACTAGACCTAAAATGAGATAGACAGCAACACAGTAATAGTGGGAAACTTCAATATTTCACTGAGAGCACGTAGACAGATCATCAAGACAGAAAGCAAAGAAACAATGGATTTAAACTACACCCTAGAACAAATGGGTGTAACAGATATTTACAGAACCATCCATCCAACAACTGCAGAATATACATTCTATTCATCAGCACATGGAACATATAAAACCTTCTCTGGACACAGCAAAACTGGTGCTGAGAGGAAAGCTTCATAGCATTAAATGTCTACATCAAAAGTCTGAAAGAGCACAGATAAACTATCTAAGGTCTACACCTTAAGGAACTAGAGAAACAAGAACAAACCAAACCCAAACCCAGGATAAGAAAAGGAATAACCAAGATCAGAGCAGAAACTAAATGAAATTGAAACAAACAAACAAACAAAAAATACAAAAGAAAAATGAAGCAAAAAGCTTGTTCTTTGAAAAGATAAACAAATTGATACACCATTAGTAAGATTACTCAAGGAAAAAGAGAGAAGATTCAAACATGCTCAGCTAGAAATGAAACAGGAGACATTACAACCAATATCACAAATTCAAAAGATCATTCAAGTTTACTCATGAACACCTTTATGCATGCACATAAACTAGAAAACCTAGAGGAAATAGATAAATACTTGGAAATAAACAAACCTCCCTAGATTAAACCAGAAAGAAATAGAAACTCTAAAATAGACCAATAACAAGCAGCAAGATTAAAATGGTGATTGAAAAGTTACCAACAGAAAAAAAGTCCAGGGCCAGATGGATTCACAGTTGAATTATTTCAGACATTCAAAGAAGAATTGATACCAATCCTACTGTTACTCCTCCAATAGGTAGAGAAAGAAGGAATCCTCCCTAAATCATTCTAGGAAGCCAGTATCACCCTAATAACAAAACCAGAAAAGGACATAACAACAACAAAAAAGGAATCTACAGGACAATATCCTTGATGAATACAGATACAATAATTCTCAACAAAATACTAGCTAACTGAATTCAACAAGATATCAAAAAGATAATCCACCATGATCAAGTCAGTTCTATGCAGGGATGGTTTAACATAAACAAGTCAATAAATGTGATAAACCACATAAACAGAATTAAAATTCACATTGTTATCTCAATAGACGGAGAAAAAGCATTTCACAAAATCCAGCATTCCTTTTTATTAAAACCCTCAGAAAAATTGCCTTATAAGGGCCATACCTTAAGGTAATAAAAGCCATCTATGACAAACTAACAGCCAACATAATACTGAATGAGGAAAAGTTGAAAGAATTACCCCTGAGAACTGGAACAAGACAGGGATGCCCATTTTCACTACTTCTATTAAACATAGTATTGAAAGTCCTAGCCAGTGCAATCAGACAAGAGAAAGAAATAAAGGGCATCCAAATCAGTAAAAAAAAAGTCAAACTGTCACTATTTCCTGATGACATGATAGCATACACACAAAATCTGAAAGACTCATCCAAAAAGATCCTAGAACTGATAGATGAATTCAGCAGTTTTAGAATACGAAATTAGTGTACACAAATCAGTAGCTCTGCTATACACTAACATCCACCAAGTTGAGAATCAAATCAAGAATTCAACCTCTTTTACAATAGCCACACACACAAAGAAAACAACTTAGGAATATACTTAACCTCAAAGGGGAAAGACCTCTACAACGAAAACTACAAGGCACTGCTGAAAGAAATCATAGACAACACAAACAAACAGAAACACATCCCATGCTCATGGATGGGTAGAATTGATACTGTGAAAATTACCATCCTACCAAAACAATCTACAAATTAAATGCAATTCCCAACAAAATAATACCATCATTCTTCACAGAACTAGAAAACACAATCCCAAAATTAATATAAAACCAAAAAAGAGCTGGCATAACCAAAGCAAGACTAAGCAAAAAAGAACAAATCTGATGCATCTCATTACCAGTCTTCAAATTATACTATGAGGCCATAGTCACCAAACAGCATGGTACCAAAATAAAAGTAGGCATTTAGACCAATGGAACAGAATAGAGAATCCATAAGTAAAGCCAAGTACTTACAGCGAACTGATCTTTGACAAAGCAAACAAAAATATAAAATGAGGAAAGGAAACCTTATTCAGCAAATGACGCTGGAGTAATTGGCAAGTCACCTGTAGAAGAATGAAACTGAATCCTCATCTCTCACCTTATACAAAAACCAACTCCAAAATGGATCAAAGACTTAAATCTAAGACCAAAAACCATAAAAATTTTAGAAGATGACATTAGAAAAACCCTTTTAGACACTTGCTTAGGCAAAGACTTTATGACCGAGAACCTAAAAGCAAATGCAACGAAAACAAAGTTAAATAGATGGAACTTAATTAAACCGAAAAGCTTCTGCACAGCAAAAGAAATAATCAGCAGAATAAACAGACAACCCATGGAGTGGGAAAAATTCTTCAGAATCTATATATCTCACAAAGGACTAAGAATCTACAAGGAACTAAAATAAAATCAGCAAGAAGAAAACTAACAATTCCATCAAAAAGTGAGGTAAATGCATGAATAGACAATTCTCAAAGGAGATATACAATGGACAACAAATGTGAAAAAATGCTCACCATGACTAATTATTAGGGAAATGAAAATGAAAATCACAATGCAATATCACCAAACTCATGCAAGAATGGCCATATTAAAATAATAATAATAATAGATGTTGATGTTGATGTGATAAAAAGAGAATATTTTTGCACTGTTGGTGCTAATGTAAAGTAGCACAACCATTATGGAAAACAGTATGGAGATTCCTTAAAAGAAGTAAAAGTACACCTATCATTTGATCCAGCACTCCAACTCATGGGTATTTATCCAGAGGAAAATAAATCATTATATGAAAAAAGATACTTGCACACGTATGTTTCCAGCAGCACAATTCACTATTGCAAAAATATAGAACCAGTCGAAATGCCCATCAATCAATGAGTGGATAAAGAAAATGTGTTGTGTGTGTGTGTGTGTGTGTGTGTGCGTGTGTGTGTGTAATGAAATACTGCTCAGCCATAAAAAGGAACAAAAAAATGGCATTTGCTGCAAGATGGAATTGGAGACCATTATTCTGAGTGAAGTAACTCAGGAATGGAAAAGCAAACATTGTATGCTTTCACTCACAAGTGAGAGCAAAGTTATGAAGATGAAAAAAATGTAAGAATGATACAACAGACTTTGGGACTCAGGAAAAAGGGTGGGAGGGGGTGGGCAATAAAAGACTACCCGTTGGGTACAGTGTATACTTCTTGGGTTACAGGTGCACCAAAACCTCAATAATTACCACCAACGAACTTACTTATGTAGCCAAACACCACCTGTTCCCCAAAACCTATTGAAATATAAAAAAATCCTATGTGATAGGTTGATCTGTGCAGCAAATCACCATGGCACACATTTATCTATGTAACAAACCTGCACATCCTGCAAATGTACCCTGGAGCTTAAAAGTTGAGGAAACATATATGTAAAATTTTCTCTTTATCATAAAAAAGAAATTCTATCTTCTACTTGGTCTAGTCTATTGATAACACTCTCAATTGTATTTTGATATTCCTTTTTTTTTTTATTTCGGAAGCTTTGATGGATATATTTTTAAGAGGCTCATCTTTTTCTTTATTTCCTAGATTCCTTTAGACATGTCTTTGTGTTGATTTTCAGCCTTGTCTTTTGTATTATTGAGCTTGCTTGAAATCCATGCTTTGAATTCTTTATCTGCCATTTACAAATTTCCATTTTGGTTAGGGACCATTGCTGGAGAGCTAGTGTAATCCTTTAATGGTGTCACTACATTCAGATTTTTAATGGTGCCAGAATTCTTGTTCTGGTTTCTTCTCATCTGGGTATTCTGGCACTTCTAATTTTTATAAATATTTTTGTGGGAGTAGTATTTTTAAAATGTCTTTCACTATAATTTTACTGTTTTTTCCCTTTCCCTTCCCTTCTCTGTAGAAAGTGTGACTTTAGAAGAACGTTGGGTGGTGACTTTTGGTTTTTGTTTTCTATAGCTTTATGTGCTACTGATTCCGAGTCTTATATTGAGCTGTGTGGTTTGATGTAGAAGCCAACAGATGGTGTTTATGGGAAAGAGCAGTCAAAGTGACTGGGTATAGACTTGGTTTATGTTTACTGAGAGTTTTCTGTTGCCTCAGACAATGAGCTGATCCATGGAGTGCACAGGGGTTGGAACTCTCTACTCAGCCCCAGAGTGCTCAGGGACAAGATTAGCAGGGCAGCACCAGACAGAACTGCCTATGGGCTCCCCAATGGCACACACAAGCACCAGCCCTGAGGCAGAATCCAGTGGGAAGCTAACAATTACCTAGACGTGTGCTTTTGTGTGGAGATGAGAAATCTCCTTGGCCCCAAGTTATCTGCATGGGTTTGGAGGGTGGCCTAAACTCCTAATACAGGAGAGTGGATGTTCCAGATGCCTCAAAGTTTACCTGGGCATGAGGTATAGAAGACTCCACTGCAACACAATCTCTGCATAAGAAGAATGCGGCAGTTCAGGCTTCAAATACTGGTGAGGTGGTACTTTGATTGCCTGGATTCCTGCCTCGGATGGAGCAGAGAGAGTCCCACAGCACAATAATCTTAGTGCAGTAGGCGGGGGGGACACATCAATGGCACATGCAGATCAGTTCCAGGTTGCCAAGTTAGCACTGGCTGCAAGTCTCATTGCCCAAGAGAAACTGCAGCTGTAGCAGTTCTCCTCCCACCTCAGGCTTGTCGAGTGAACATGGTTTGAGCATCTACCGCTCAGGCACTTTCCACAGATTTGGCTGTGGAGGCCTCCACCCCCACTACGGAGCAAGTGCTCCAATCTCTGGCCCAAGACTAAAATGCCTGCGTGACCATGCTGCTGGGTCATGAAAGAATGGCTAACTTTGTATGTGTTCGGATTAGAGATACCTCCTCTCTCCATTCCCAGGTCTGGGAAAATGCCTGCAGATTTTCCAGATTTCTTTTCCTCAGCATATCCAAGCTTCTCCCCAAGTTAGCTTGAGAGAAACAAAGTGTTCTTCCTTGACATGGAATGCTAAAAGCTTCTAATATGCAATCTTGGAAAAACCTAATTTTAAAGCTTTATTTTTAAATTGACATATTATATATTTAGGAAGTACATAGTGATGTTTTGATATATGTCATGGGTAGTGATGAGATCAGAATAATTAGCATATCCACCATCTCAAATGTTTATATTTTCACACTGTTGGGAATTCAGTATCCTCATTCTAGGCATTTGAAGCTATACAGTAGATTATTGTTAACTATTAAATTTGTTTTTATGCCAAAAATATACCATTATTTTTCTAAGCCTCAGTTATTTTTGTAACTTGTATCTGATCATATTCTTAATTAATACACATGCTAATGGAAACTGCCACTGAGCACCCAAATGTTCTCATTTTTGGAGAACATGTAGTATGCCACCCATTCTCCCCATCCTTCATTCTCTACAAAAAAATCAGAGTATCTGGGTGGAAATTGATGATTTTACGTTCTTACAAAATGTCCATGAGTATTCATTTTTGATTCCCTAAAGAAATTTGGAAAGACATTATGTTAGTATTGGTCATTTGAAAACAACCACGGTTGTATATGATGAAATAAGATGAGTATGGACAATGTTTGCAAACAATAATAGTATTGCAATTTATATGGTATTTCTTCTTAAATTATTCCCTCAATAACACTCTCCAAATGCTTTCCCCAAATAAAAATACCTATGATTTGCCTAATGTTTCCATTTTCAACTCTCAGATCTAATTTATTGTTTCAGGAATATGTTAATTACATGGTGCACAGGTTTGCATTTACAATTCAATAAATGTGCCAGCAATCTTATTACGCAGCCAGCTTTAAATATGTAGCTTGTAACATATTTTGGAAACAGAAGTCCTGCTGAGCTGGGACCATTTCTTCCAACTATTGCCTACAGGGGCAAGAGAATGAATTTAATGGCATTCTGCAACATGCCACAATGAATGAAAAAAAAATCTTGTTTGTATGGATAAAATTTTGACTTGAAATAGCCTAAAGTTAGCAGATTAATATTCAATTAGAGAAAACAACACAGATTTATTTTTAAGGTATCTTTCATAGAGATTAAATTAGAGAGATTAGAGTTCAAAGATATGAGTAGAGATCCTATTTTTTAAATCCATTCTATATTGCAAACATGCCAAACAGCTAACAGGTGAGATAAACAGAAGTACAGGAAAGAAGTTTAAGTTTCCAAGGAAATAGACATCTCTGGAGTTCCTGGTTTTAAAACATCATCACCACCATCATTCGTTATTTATATATGGAGCTTAGATGAATTGAGTTTTAACAGCATATCAAATGGCCAAATACGTTACAATAATCTATTGTTTGTATAGAAATCTCTTTACAGTTTGACATGTATATAGAAATACCTCTTTTAGAAATGATATTCAAACAATGCTGATCACCAGAGCATGTCTAGTGTATAAAAAATTAGCCCATTCACTGATATAATTAGTTTTAGTCTGATATTCCTAAACTATTATTTTTACTTTTCTCCTCTACCATTGTCTGATATGTCTTTATTTATTATTCCTCTTTGTTGCCTGTGATATTACTGTTTTCTTTCTATTTATACTAGACCACCAGATAAATGGCTTTGATAAAAAATAACCAGTATAAAACAGAAAGGGAATGATGTGCTTACATTACAGAAGGTGTGTATCCAAATAATTCAGGAGTTTTGCTCAAAGAGATAGAGTAAGAAATAAATACATAATTGATCAGATATGAATTTATGTTTTAAAGTCATAAAATGATTGACAATATTACTATATATGGAAAGAATTTGTTAATCAAAGGGAGATGATTCACAATGGATGCCAAAAATATTCAAAGTCTGTTATATTTTAAAAAGTATTGATCACCTAGTTCAAACTTGTAGTCTTTGTCGCCACTCTCCACACTTACTACAGATATTAGTCTGTAGTTTTCTTTTTGTTATGTCCTTTCCTGGTTTTGGTAATAGGGTAATGCTGGCATCATAGAATGAATTAGGGAGGATTTCCTCTTTCTCTGTCTTTTGGATTAGTGTCAAAAGGATTGGTACTAATCCAGAAAGCTCCTAGAACTGATAAAAGAATTCATTCAGCAAAGTTTCTGGATACAAGATAAATGTACAGAAATTAGTAGCTTTTCCATATACCAACAGCGACCAAGCAGAGAATCAAATGAAGAACTCAACCCCTTTTGCAATAACTGCGAAATAAATAAATAAATAAAATACTTAGAAATATACCTAACAAAGGAATCAAAAGACCTCTACAAGAAGATTTGTATTTTGGATCTCCATGGCAATTGTGTGAAGGATGGATTTGAGGAGGAGGGCAGAGTGAGGCAGCAGAATAGATTGGGAAGCTATTACAGCAAGGGTGGTATGGGATTAAACTAGGGTCACAGTAGATAGAGAAGGGCACAGAGATCAGAAAAGTTTTGTAGGTAAGATAGGCAGAATTTAGTGACTAAATGTGGGAGTTTAGGGAAAGGGAGAAATCTTAAAAAAATCTTCAGTTTCTTCCTTGAATACTTGGGGAAAATAGGGTATAATAAGTACATTTGGCTTTAAGAAAGAGATAACTTAATGTTGAATATGTTGAGGGTGAGGTCCCTGGTGAGACGTCTAGGTTAGAGCTTTTCTGATCCAAATGGGATACTAAATAGGAAGATATTTATCTTCTTAGTCCTCAGGATGGCTGGGATTTTCTTGAGGCAGCTAGAGTCCCCAGCTGGTCAGGCTCACACTTCAGGCTTCACACAGACTTATCCACAACTCTAGAATGTTGTATAATTATTTTTATTTTCTATGTGTGCCATGCCATAAAAAATTTTAGGAAACACAAGTCTAAGTGATTGTGCTCACTTGGCTGCTGAATATATAAGTAAGAGCCTTAGGAGAACCATAAAAGATAGCTAAGAGCTAACATTTTGGAGATTTGTTATGTGTCAGGCACTGTTCTGGGAACTTTGCATTTATTAACTAATTCAATCCTAAAAGCAATCCTACAAAATAGTAGGCATTTTGTTATCACCATTTTATGGATCAGGAAACTGAAGTACCAAGTGTAAGTAGCTCACCCAAAGTCCCATAGCTAGTGACAGGAAGAACCAGAGCTTGATGTTATTAACCAGTCAAATCATGCAGCCAACTGCACTTGTTGTATATCTGTGCTCACAGGCAAATTTCTGATTATGTTTTGACTTTCCACACTAGCGACTGGGAGAAAATCAGCTGGTCAGAGGATTGAGAATTATAATTCCTTTGACAATTATACCTATCATTATAAAAGCATGAGCCAACATTTTTGTTTAGATGCCAGTCTTTGGTGAGATTGGAGAGCATAAGTCAGCCTTTTGGAGACTAACCAGCTTTTAAATACAGATAAGTTTGAATATTTGGCTTTAAAATGGTGACTGCAAGTTCCTATACTATGATAACTCTATGCATAAATGCTACCTGGTGATGTCTCTAGGCAGCAAAAAATCTTCTTCTGGTAAGTCCTGATATCTTGATATATATATTTTTGGACTTCTTACTACAGAAACAAGATAAAGAAAAAAAAAAACAGTCAGTGAAAGAGGTATGGGTGCAGCTTTCTACATGTGAAATTCATTGGCTACAATGACTATGTTCACCAGGATTTACACAAGGTAAGGAGGAACCTGGGCTTTGGTTCGGTGAATAAAGCTAATTGATTTATACTACAAATACTGCATTAGAGCCAACCACGTGAATTGACAAAGAGCACACCCAGTGTTGGCAAGCATAATTTTCATTTGCTTTATTTCCTTTGTCAATCAGCCCCCAATCAGATTGAAAAGTGAGGAGCCCAGGTCAGAGAAAGGTAAACCACAAAGGATTGAAGCACAGAAGAAAATGCCATTGCTAATTGGAGAATTGAGTAGCTCAGAGTTGTTTGTCTTTTCATCAAAGGATGAAGAGAATAGCTTTCCCTTGGCAAGCAATGCTGCAAAACACTATGTCATCTCTATTACATTTTCTTAAGTAAACATACTTTCAAGTAATCAAGACTCAAAAGTACAAGGGAAAAGATCTAGAGTTATGAAGAATAATAAAGGAATGTTAGATGAGAATTTGATATCTTATTCATAAATATTGGCTGCTTGGAAATTTAAACTCTAACTCTTCATTTCTCCTCTATAAAACTGGGTAAATGGTAGTTACTTCACGGCCTGGAGATTGAATGAAATATTTTATGGATATTAGTGTTAAGTGTGAAATGTATCAAACAATCAATAAAATCTGTTTTTTTTTCAAGATGACAAATAAGAGGCTTTTTAGCATGCCTCAGTCCTTTGAAAATAGAAAAACAGTGCATAAACATCAACTACCTAAGCTCTAATTCCAGAAGGAAAATTTGAGTCCACTGGAATCATGAAGGAAACTCCAAATTATGGGAAGAAGAATGTGAGTGGCAAATAGCCCCCATGACAACAGCTGATAAAAGTGAATGAAACCCCAGTACATGAAAGAGGCAGAGATGCTCGCTCTGTTACTCACCTTTACACTGGGGATCTAAGCAACCGAGATCAAGGGAGAGCATTTTATTTCTCCCAAGTCCTGGAGCTAACTTGAGGAGAGGGTTGGAGGTACAGAGAGGGAAAGACACTGGGAAAAGCTGCAGGCATCTTTCCAGACCCAAGACCAAGAGCAGGATATCATTCTAAATCCAGGTGCATACAAAGTCAGCTGTTCTTTGACGACCTGGCAGCATGGCCATTCAGATATTTTAGTTTTGGGCCAGAAATTGGAGCACATGTTCTGGAACAAGGTAGGGACTTCCACAGTCAGAATTGCAAAAAGTACCTCAGCAGTGGGTGTTGGAACTCTGCTCTCCTCTGTCACAGGCTTGGGTGGTTTGGGAGCCGCTACAGCTATAGTTTCTCCTGGGCAATGAGACTTGCAGGCAGGACCAGCTTGCTGATCTGGAACAAGTCTGTGTGTGTCATTGCTGAGTGCTCCAGCCTATTCCCCCCAGAAGTAAAGGTGTAGAGGGCCCTTTCCACTCCATCCACTCCACCTCCAGGCAGAACTTCAGACATTTGGAGCACACACTTGCCAGGACCAGCCGCCTGTGCTGCCCTACCCTTCTTGAGCATAGATAATGGTGTAGCAGGGCCATCTCCGCTCAACACTCAGATAGCTCTCCAGGCATTCACAGCACCACGTTATCTGGATCCAGCAACCTGAGATGTCTTGCCCTTCTTATGCATAGATCATGGTGTAGTGGGGCCCTCTGTGTTTTACACTGAGTCATATCTCCCCGGCATTCAAACCGCCACCCGTTCACCTGGAGTGGCAGCTTGACTTCCCTGACCCTTCCTGTGCAGAGATCATGGTACTGTGGGCCATTTCCTCTTGACATCTAGGCAGATCTCCAGACATCAGGAGCACTCACTGTCTGAGGTTAAAAGTTAGGCTGCCTGCGATCCCCATGCATCTAACTCGGAGATAAAAAGGTTTCCTAGCTTCATGCCTAGGCAAACCTCTGGGCAGTTGGTTGTGGCTCAGTGAATTCTCCCATGGTGCTGATGTGTGTGCCTACCACCAGCGAGCCTGTAGGTGGGCCTGCCTGGTCAAGACCTGCCTAGCTTCCTCCCCATCATCCCAGGGTTGAGGAGTGAGCTCAGACCACCCTACACTTCACAGATCAATTGCCAAAGGCAAGAGAGAGCTCCTCCCAGTAAACAAGGATGAAGTATATACCAAGCCTTTTATTTCTTCAATTTTTATTTTAATATATGCAGGTTTGTTACATGGGTAGACGTGTGTCATGGTAGTTTGCTGCACACATCTTCCTATCATCTAGGTATTAAGCCCAGATTCCATTAGCTATTCTTTCCGATGCTTTCCCGCTCCTGACTAATTCTTCGGCAGGCTCCAGTGTATATTGTTCTCCATGTGTCCATGTGTTGTCATCATTCAGCTCCTACTTATAAGTGAGAACATGCTGTGTTTGGTTTTCTGTTCCTGCCTTGCTTTGTTGAGGATAATGGCTTCCAACTCCATCAATGTTATTGAGGTATACATTGGCATGAACAACACATGTGAAGCGTACAGTTTACAGTGTTTTCACCTACACTGTAAACTGTACGCTTCACATGTGTTGTTCATGCCAATGTATACCTAAATAAAGTGTGTGTGCTTTTTTGTTTTTTGTTCTTTTTAAAGTATATACCAAGGCTTGCTGGCCACAGCTGGCTCCTATTCATAAGCACCATCTGCTGGATGGTAGGTTAAACTGCACAGCCCAATATAAAACCTGCTGACAGAAGTCCAATAGGGCTATAGAAGAAAAGCCAAAGACCCTACCCAGCCTTCTGTACAGTCACACTGGCTAGAGAGGGTGGGTAAAGGGAAAGGGACAGAAGAAAATAAAAACCAATAATGTTATAGAGAAACAGAAAAAACCCTATCCCCATAGAAATATTTATAAAAATTGGAAGTGCCAGTGTCCCCAGATGAGAAATAACCAGCACAAGAATTCTGGCATTATGAAATCTCTAAATGGGAGGGAAGATCCAAGATGGCCAAATAGGAACAGCTCCAGAGAGCAGTTCCCAGAAAGAACACTCCCAGAAGGTGAGTGTTCACTGCATTTCCAAATGAGTTTTCACTGCCCACAGACCAGGAGATTCCCAGGCCCAAAAGCACCATGAGTTTCCAGCACGGCTGCTTCAGCTGGTGCCACGGGTTGGTGCACAGAAACTCACACAAATCTGGGTGGCAGTTTCAACTGGCACCTGGAATGCCTGGGAGACAGAGCCACCCATTCAACTGAAAAGGAGGCGGCTGAGACAGGGAGCCAGGTGATCTGGCTGAGCGGGTACCACCCCCACAAAACAAGCAATCTGAAACACTCTGGATTGAGAGTTTTGCAGCAAGCGCACCTGGACCCGGGACGGTTCAGCTTGGTGGGGGAGAAGTGTGTCCTCCAATACCACGGCAGTTCTAACTTCCTCAAGGAAGTTCACACAGCAGGCGGGCAGAGCCCATGGCAGCTCAGCAACTCTTCTGCTGGCAGACTGTGACTAGACTATCTACATGCAGGGCAAGGCATCTATGAAAAAAAGGCAGCAGCACATCAGGAAGTTATAAATAAAGCCCAATCTTCCTAGGAGAGAGGACCTAGGAAAAGAGGCAGTTATGAGTTCTGTTGCAGCAGACTTAAACGTACCTGCCCAGCAGCTCTGCCTGGAACAACGGAGCTCCCAGCACAGCACTTGAGCTCCTATAAGGGACAGACTGTCTCCTCAAGCAGCTCCCCAACCCCCATATACCCAAAGAGACACCTCATAAAGGAGAGCTCAGGCCGACATCTGGCAGGTACCCTTCTGGGATGAAAATAGCAGCAGAAGAAACCAGCAACAACGCTTACTGTTCTGCAGCTGCCACAGGTGATCCCCAGGCAAGCAGGGTCTGGAGTGGACCTCCAGCAGTCCTACAACAGAGGGGCCTGACTGTAAGAAGGAAAATTAAGAAACAGAAAGAAATACCTTCAACATCAACAAAAGGGATGTCTACTCAGAGACCCCCCATCCGAAAGTCGCCAACTACAAAGACCACAGGTAGATAAAGCCAGGAAAATGGGAAGAAACCAGTGCAAAAATGATGAAAACACCCAAAACCAGAACACTTCTCCTCCTCCAAGGGATCACAACTCCTCATCAGCTAGGGAACAAATCTGGATGGAGAATGAATCTGATGAATTGAGAGAGAACAGGCTTCAGAAGGTGAGTAATGGCAAATTTCTCAGAGCTAAAAGAACATGTGATAACCCAATGCAAAGAAACTAAGAACCTTGAAAAAAGGTTTGATGAAATGCTAACTAGAATAAACAGTTTAGAGAAGAATATAAATGGCTTGATGGAGCTGAAAAATACAGCATGAGAACTTCATGAAGCATACACAAGTTTCAATAGCCAAATCGACCAAGCAGAAGAAAGGATATCAGAGATTGAAGATCAACTCAATGAAATAAAATAAGAAGGCAAGATTAGAGAAAAAAGAGTGAAAAGAAATGAACAAAGCCTCCAAGAAATATGGGATTATGTGAAAAGACCTAATATACATTTGATAGGTGTACTTGAATGTGATGGAGATAATCAATCCAAGATGGAAAATACTCTTCAGGACATTATCCAGGAGAACTTCCCCAACCTAGTGAGGCAGGCCAATATTCAAGTCCAGGAAATACAAGAGAACACCACAAAGATATTCCTCAAGAAGAGCAACCCCAAGGCATATAATCATCAGACTCACCAGGGTTGAAATGAGGAAAAAATGCTAAGGGCAGCCAGAGAGAAAGGTCGGGTTACCCACAAATGAAAGCCCATCAGACTCACAGTGAATCTCTTGGCAGAAACCCTATGAGCCAGAAGAGAGTGGGGGACCAATATTCAACATCCTTAAAGAAAAGAACTTTCAACCTAGGATTTCATATCCAGCCAATGTAAGCTTCATAAGTAAAGGAGAAATAAAATCCTTTATAGACAAACAATTACTGAGAGAATTCATCACTACCAGGCCTGCCTTACAAGAGCTTCTGAAAGAAGCACTAAACAAGGAAAGGAACAACCAGTACCAGCCACTCCAAAAACATACCAAATGGTAAAGACCATTGATACAATGAAGAAAATGTGTCAGCTAATGGGCAAATCATCCAGCTAGCATCAAATGGCAGGATCAAATTCACACATAACAATATTAACCTTAAATGTAAATGTGCTAAATGCCCCTATCAAAAGACATAGACTGGCAAATTGGATAACAACTCAAGACCCATCAGTGTGCTGTATTCAGGAAACCCATCTCATGTGCAAGGACACACATAGACTCAAAATAAAGGGATGGAGGAAGATTTATCAAGCAAATGGAGAACAAAAAAAGGAGGAGTTTCAATCTAAGTCTCTGATAAAATGGACTTTAAACCAACAAAGATCAAAAGATAAAAAGAAGGGCATTACATAATGGTAAAAGAATCAACGCAACAAGAAGAACTAATGATCCTTAATATAAATGCACCCAATACAGGAGCATCCAGATGCATAAAGCAAGTTCTTAATGACTACAAAGAGACTTAAACTCCCATACAATAGTAGTGGAAGACTTTAACACTCCACTGTCAATATTAGACAGATCAATGAGACAGAAAATTAACAAGGATATCCAGGAGTTGAACTCAGATCTGGACCAAGCAGACCTAGTAGACATCTACAGAAATCTCCACAACAAATCCACAGCATATACGTTCTTCTCAGCACCGCATTGCACCTACTCCAAAATTGACCACATAATTGCAAGTAGATCACTGCTCAGCAAATGCAAAAGAATGGAAATCATAACAAACAGTCTTTCAGAACACAGGGCAATCAAATTAGAACTCAGGATTAAGAAACTAACTCAGAACCACACAACATCATGCAATGTAATCCACCACATAAACAGAACCAAAGATAAAAACCACATGATTATCTCAATAGATGTAGAGAAGGCCTTCAACAAAATTCAACAACCCTTTATTCTAAAAACTCTCAATAAACTAGGTATCAAAGGAACATATCTCAAAACAATAAAAGCTATTTATGGCAAACCCACAGCCAATATCATACTAAATGGGCAAAAACTGGAGGCATTTCCTTTGAAATCTGGCATTAGACAAGGATGCCCTCTCTTACCACTCCTATTCAACATAGTATTAGAAGTTCTAGCCAGAGAAATCAAGCAAGAAAAAGAAATAAAGGCTATTCAATCAGGAAAGAAGGAAGTCAAATTGTCTCTATTTGCAGACAACATGATTGTATATTTAGAAGACCCTATCATCTCAACCCAAAATTTCCTTAAATAGATAAGCAACTTCAGCAAAGTCTCAGGATACAAAATCAATGTGCAGAAATCACAAGCATTCCTATACACCAATAACAGACTTAAAAAGAGCCAAATCGTGAGCAAACTCCCATTCACAATTGCTGCAAAGAGAAGAAAATAACTAGAAATACAACTAACAAAGGATTTAAAGGAGATATTCAAGGAGAAACACAAACCACTGCTTAAGGAAATAAGATAGGACACAAACAGATGGAAAAACATTCGATGCTCATGCTTAGGAAGAATCAATATTGTGAAAATGGCCATACTGCCCAAAGTAATTTATAGATTCAACGCTATCCCCATCAAGGTACCTATGACCCCCTTCACAGAACTGGAAAAAAACCACTTTAAACTTCATATGGAACCAAAAAAGAGCCCACGTAGCCAAGATGATTCTAAGCAAAAAGAACAAAGCTGGAGGCATCATGCTACCTGACTTCCAGCTATGCTACAAGGCTACAGTAATCAAAACAGCATGGTACTTGTACCAAAACAGAGATATAGACCAATGGAACAGAACAGAGACCTCGGAGGCAATGCCATACATCTACAATCATCTGATCTTTGACAACCCTGACAAAAATGAGCAATGGGGAAAGGATTCTCTATTTAATAAATGGTGATAAATGGTGTTAGGAAAACTGGCTAGCCTTGTGCAGAAAGCAGAAACTGGACCCCTTCCTGACACCTTACAGTAAAAATAACTCCAGATGGATTAAAGACTTAAACATAAGACCTAACACCATAAAAACCCTAGAAGAAAACCTAGGCAAAACCATTCAGCACATAGGCATAGGCAAGGACTTCATGACTAAAACACCAAAAGCATTGGCAACAAAAGCCAAAATAGACAAATGGGATCTAATTAAACTCCAGAGCTTCTGTACAGCAAAGGAAACAATCATTAGAGTGAACCAGTAACCAAAAAAATGGAAAAAAATTTTCCAATCTACCCATCGGACAAAGGGCTAATATCCAGAATCTACAAAGAACTAAAACAGATTTACAAGAAAAAACAAACAAATCCATGCGAAAGTGGGCAAAGGACATGAACAGACACTTTTCAAAAGAAGAAATACAGGAGGCCAACAAACATGAAAAAATGCTCATCATCACTGCTCATGTTGAGCATAGCCAAGTCAATTCTAAGCAAAAAGAACAAAGCGGGAGGCATCACACTACCGGCCTTCAAACTATACTACAAGGCTACGGTAATCAAAACAGCATGGTACTGGTACCAAAACAGAGATATAGACCAATGGAACAGAACAGAGGTCTTGGAGGCAACACCACACATCTACAACCATCTGATCTTTGACAAACCTGACAAAAACAAGCAAAGGGAAAGGAGTCCCTGTTTAATAAATGGTGCTGGGAAAACTGGCTAGCCATGTGCAGAAAGCAGAAACTGGACCCCTTCCTGACACCTTACACTAAAATTAACTCCAGATGGATTAAAGACTTAAACATAAGACCTAACACCATAAAAACCCTAGAAGAAAACCTAGACGAAAACATTCAGGACATAGGCGTAGGCAAGGACTTCATGACCAAAACACCAAAAGCATTGGCAACAAAAGCCAAAATAGATAAATGGGACCTAATCAAATGCCACAGCTTCTGCACAGCAAAAGAAACAGTCATTAGAGTGAATCAGCAACCAACAGAAGGGGGGAAAAACTTTTGCAATCCACCCATCTGACAAAGAGCTGATATCCAGAATCTACAAAGAACTAAAACAGATTTTCAAGAAAAAAACAAATAAGCCCATTCAAAAGTGGACGAAGGATATGAACAGACACTTTACAAAAGAAGACATACAGGTGGCCAACAGACATATGAAAAAATGCTCATCATCACTGGTCATTAGAGAAATGCAAATCAAAACCACATTGAGATACCAACTCACCCCAGTTAGAATGGCGATCATTAAAAAATCGGGAGACAACAGATGCTGGAGAGGATGTGGAGAAATAGGAACACTTTTACACTGTTGGTTGGAGTGTAAATTAGTTCAACCATTGTGGAAGACAGCATGGCAATTCCTCAAGGATCTAGAAAGAGGATTACCATTTGACCCAGCAATCCCATTACTGGGTATATATCCAAAGGATTATAAATCATTCTACTATAAGGACACATGTACACGAATGTTCATTGCAGCACAGTTTACAATAGCAAAGACCTGGAACCAACCCAAATGCCCATCGATGATAGATTGGACAGGGAAAATGTGGCACATATACACCATGGAATACTATGCAACCACTAAAAATGATGAGTTCGTGTCCTTTGTAGGGACATGGATGAACCTGGAAACCATCATTCTCAGCAAACTGACGCAAGAACAGAAAATCAAACACCACATGTTCTCATTCATAGGCGGATCTTGAACAATGAGAACACATGGACACAAGAAGGGGAGCATCACACACTGGGGTCTGTCGGGAGTAAATAGGGGAAGGACAGCAGGGGGTGGGGAGCTGGGGAGAGAGAGCAAAGGGAGAAATGCCAGATATAGGTGATGGGGGAGGAAGGCAGCAAATCACACTGCCATTTGTGTACCTATGCAACAATCTTGCATGGTCTTCACATGTACCCTAAAACCTAAAATGCAATAAAAAAAAAGGAACAAACCAACCATATATAATAAGCACAGAGAAAAGCTATAAATGTTAATATGGTCAAAGCCTACAGGCATCTGAAGAGAAAAAATAAAATCATCCTAACTGGAGAAAAATAAAAAAGAAGAAATCTAATATTTCTTCACAGTCGATATCCTTCTATGCCTAGAAAACCCTAATGACTGCCAGAACACTTCTGGAACTGATGGAACTGATAAACAACCTCTGTAAAGTTTTGGAACATAAAAATAGATATACAAAAATCAGTAGCATTTTTATACACCAACAACATTCAAGCTGAGACCGAAATCAATAACAATGAAAACAATCTCATTTACAGTAGCCACACACACACCAAAAACAACAACAACAAAACCATAGCAATACATCTTACCAAGGAAGTGAAAGGTATCTACAAGTTGAAACCAAAGAACATTGCTGGACAAAATTATAGATGGTACAAACAAATAGAAAAGCATTCCATGCTCATGGATAAAGAGAATCAATATCATGAAAATAACCATATTGTCCAAAGCAATCTACAGATTTAATGCTATTTTTATAAAACTGCCAAAATCATTTTCACAGAATCAGTAAAACCTGATCTATAATTCATATGGAACCAAAGAAGAGCCTGAAAAGCCAAAGCAATACTCAGCAAAATAGAACAAAGCCAGAGGCATCACATTACATGACTTCAAACCATACTATAAGGCCACAGTAACCAACTCAGCATGATCCAGCTATAGAAACAGATACATAGACCAATGAAACAGAATAGAGAACCCAGAAATAAAGCTGAACACCTATAGCCATATGATCTTAGACAAAGTTGGATAAAAAGAAGCCATGGGAAAAGGACTCTTTATTCAATAAATGGTGCTAGGATAGCTAGCTAGTCATATGTAGAAGAATAAAACTGGATTCTTATTTTTCACCATATACAAAAATTAATTCAATATGGATTAATGGTTTAAATATAAGATCTCAAACTATAACAATCCTAGATAAAAATTTAGGAGACACCATTCTGGACACTGGCTTTGGGAAAAAATGTATAACTAAGTACTCAAAATCAATTGCAAGAAAAATAAAAAACTGGCAAGTGAGACCTAATTAAACTAAAGAGCTTCTCACAGCAAAATAAATGATCAACAGAATAAAAGAAAATCTACATAATGGGAGAAAATATTTCTAAATTATGCATCTGACAAAAGTCTAATATCCACAATCTGTACTTAAACAATTCAACAATCAAAAATCCCAATAACCCAATTAAAAAATGGGCAAAGACATGAACAGACACTTCTCTGAAGAAGACATACAAGTGGCCAAAAAACACATGAATACCATGCTCTGCCATCACTAATCATCAGAGAAATGCAAGTTAAAGCAACAGTGAAATATCATCCCATACCAGTCAGAATGGTTACTATTAAATAGTAAAGAAAAAGAAAAAAATAGATGTTGGTTGGAATGGAAAGATAATGGAATGCTTATACACTGTTTGTTGGAATGTAAATTTGTTCAGCCACTGTGGAAAGCAGTTTTGAAATTTCTCAAAGAACTTATTATAATAGAACTGTCATTCAACCCAACAATCCCATTACTACATATATGCCCAAAGGAAAATAAATCATTCTACTAAAAAGACATGTAAACGTGTATGTTCATTGCAGCACTATTCACAGTAGAAAATACATGTAATTAACCTAGATGACCATCAACATTGGATTGAGTAAAGAAAATGTGATACATACAAACCATGGAATACTATGCAGCCATAAAATTAACAAAACCATGACTTCTGCAGCAACATGGATGCACCTGAAGGCCATTATCCTGGGCAAATTAACACAGAAACAGAAATGTAAATACCACATGTTCCCACTTATAAGTGGGAGCGAAATGTTAGTTACTCATGGACATAAAGATGGCAACAATAGACACTGGGAGCTAATAGAGGGGGGAATCAAGAGCGGGGTAAGGGTTAAAAACTAACTGTTGGGTTCTGTGCTCACTCTCTGGGTGATGGGATCATTCCTGTCCCAAACCTCAGCATCACGCTATATACCCATGTAGCAAACCTGCACTGGTATCCTCCGAATCTAAAATAAAACTGGAATCATTTTTTAAAATACTGCAAAGGAAAAAAATGTTGGATATTGTTATGAACTCTGTGCACATATACTCACATATAATAACCTTAGAGCCTTCCTCTGAAAATGTAAATCATCTCACTATTAATTTAACCACACACTATTGACTTCCTAGAGATATTTACAACAAAGTTTAGAGTGTATTTTGTATCACCATTTCTTTTAAAATGCCATTTGGCCATTGCCTAGTAAATCTCACAGTGGTGACCTATGTTAATTTGTTAATTTGTCACATCAGGTTTTAGTGGCATTATTCTGTCTTAAAGCTAGTCTTATGCAATGAAACATTGCATTTTTAAACCTAATTTTCAATTCTCTTTGAATTCAGACCTTCCTTATACTGCCATCTCCTGGAAATGTCTGGTCTTGAACAACTTCTCTATTTATTTAGTTAAGTCTTGCTAGTTAGGGGCTTCCTATTAGTGACGAGTGTGTAGGTATATTTTGCCCTCCCCAGTGTCTTTTCTTATAGACTACACTCTGAGTAATCACTTGTCAGTAAGCATGCCGATTTTCTATAGTGCCTCATGACCTCATCTTTGGGCAGTGGAATCAACAGAGATATTGTGAAAGAAAATGGCCAATATTTACCTTTTTTCTATAGTCATTTCAAGTCTGGTTATAACCAGGTTATAACCTGGTTATAAGGCTA
Organism: Ateles fusciceps; assembly: GCA_036589455.1. Lineage (NCBI taxonomy): Eukaryota > Metazoa > Chordata > Mammalia > Primates > Atelidae > Ateles > Ateles fusciceps. Next base: position 58,913 of record JAZHEH010003398.1, on the reverse strand, counting down.
AGTGAAGTAAACATAATTTTATGTACTATCAGGCATAATGCAGCTAGGTCTGATAAATAATTTTCTTAGAGGATCATAGGGGGAAAACTCAATGAAAATGGGAAAATAAGTATTCATCTCATCAGACTTGGTTTTGGATGATAGCTCCTAGCAGTGTGGCAAAAGTAGAAGGATATCAAGTCTGGGAGTCCAGAGACAGGGCTTTTAAGTCTTATGTTAACTGTGTAGCCTTGTAGAAGCCAATACTTCTCTCTGGTTCTCATTTTCCATATGTGTAAAATAAGAGAGCGGAACTAGGTGATCTATAAGTTCACTACAAGCTCTCACATTCTGTAGTTTTCCGAAAGGTCAAGATGACATTATAATTAATCATATCCAGTGAAAGTTGGCTGTTTTATTGAAATGGTGTTGTTGAGCCTTACTGAGATGGGGGAAGTTACATATAAAGGTTTGCCCGTGACTGCTATTGAAAGATCATGTATTGATAATAATGAGTCTGTGTATGAAAATTGACTGCGATTATGTTTTATGTCAAATACAAGTTTTCTTATTCTCTGTCAAAGTTTCTACCATTTTGTTGCATTCTAGTATTAGAAGCTCCTGTCATGCTATGTGAACACAGGCCAGCTTTACACATTAGTAGCCAACTAGGAAACAGGATTTGGGAGTAACAGATCTAAAAGACCTGTGGTTTCAAACATTGTTAACTCCTGATAAAATATGCTTGCTAACGTATACATGAAGTCTTTTTTCTAAATCAAACCTTAATTTGAGAATCGTTTATCATTTCTCTAGTAGAGCAGGTTTCTAAAGGTATTGGGACATTGGACTATGAGATACAAGAGCCAGCAGGAAGACAAGGGAGGTCCAAGGTAGTCGGCCATTGAGGGAAAAAATGACCACAATCAGCTAGATGTAGAGGTTTGGAGGAGTAAAAATTGTGCATACAATTATCATTTCATGAAGTTTGAGTGTCAAGTAAAAGAGAAATCAGAGTATCAGGAACAATAGAGACTGGCCCAGTTTTTAAAATCATCAGGCCCTAAGATCTTACAGTCATCTAGCCCCACGATGTAACCTGGGCAGGAGATGAATAAATGTGTGTAAGACTACATATCTAAGATTCAATCACCAGAGGTCAGCACAGAGAAGATGTGTGCTTGACATTAACAGTGTCCAAGCTAGCCAGATATGCAGCTGAGTACATTCACTAGGAAGTGCAGCCACTGCCTTTGGACACTGCACTTCATTCAAAGAATTGAATATAATCCATGGGGACTTTTGATGGCTGTATGTGCAGATTAAGTATTTCTAATTCAAAAATTTGAAATCTGAAATGCTCCAAAATCTGGAATTTTTGGAGCACCAACATGATGCTCAAAAGATATGCTCATTGGAATATTTTGTATTTCAGATACTTGGATTAGTAATGCTTAAGCAGTGTAACAGAAATTATCCCAATATCCCAAGACAAAATGAAATTCTAAACATTTCTGGTCATAAGCATTTTGTATAAGAGATACTCAACCTGTATTAATGGTTTCCTAGAGCAGCTATAACAAAGTACCACAAACTGGGTAGCTTAAAACAACAAAACTATTCTATTACAGTTCTGGAGGGTAAATGTTCAAAATCAAAGGGACTGCAGGGTTATGCTCCCTTTGAGACTCCAGATAGAATTCTTTACCTCTTCCCATCTTCTGGTGGTAGGACCAATCATCTGTGTTCCTTGGCTTGCAACTGCATCACTCTAATCTCTGTCTGTCATCTCATGACATTCTCCATATGTACCTTTCTCTGTGTCTTCTCTTCGAAAAAGGACACCAATCATACTGTATTAATGGCCTGCCATCCTCCAGTATCACCTCATCTTAACTAATTACATTTGCAATGACCTTATTTTCCAGTAAGATCACACTCTAAGTTACTAGGGATTAGGATTTCAAGATATCTTTTTGGGGACACAATTCAATCCCTAGGACCCTACATCAGACAAGATACTCTCCAATAGGAGACTATTTGCAGAAGAAGATTCGCTTTTCATCTACTGGACTCTCAGTGTTTTGGGGACATATCGTGGCTCTAAACTTCATGTCTGACTTGTCAAGCTTGGCCTCATCAACCCACCCATTTTCCCCCACATTCCTGTATACAAAACTCTCCTTTAAGGGTGATTGATGCCCTTATTCAAAAGACAAACTTCATCCCCTACACTGACTCCTGGTCTACATTAGCCACCACCATCCTACTTCGCGATACATTGCCACCATTTGTATTCTAGTTTTGGAGGGCATGGTTTAAGTCCTGAAGTCCAAGTACATATAAAGTCCACTGATCACCCACAGACCTATGCTCAAACAGAATGTATACTTGAGAAATATCCCCTATGTGTCATCTTCTGCTGAAAACACTGCTGTTGTCTTTATCTAATCTAACCACAGAAAAATGCATGGCTAAGACTTGCCTGTATTTCTCCACCCAGATGACCTACTACTGCAATAATTATGGATTTCACTCTCATTCCTCCATATTTCTAACAGCATTTACACCCAAGCAGCTAGTCAGTACTTAAGAAAGCTATAGCTATTCAGCAGTCTAGAAGAAAATCTTGGATACCATTAGAAGTTATTTTAAGAATAGTATGACATAATGGATATAAAACATATAGTACCTTACTTTACACACATGGTAGAAATTAAATTGTAATTTTTAAGCTATTATTGTTTCTCCACTTTCATATTTAAAAACTCCCTCTGAAGATCATGTTATCTAATCATACTACCTCTAATCTCTCCTCATTAGTGTCTTCTTTAGACTTCCAGGGCAATTTCCACATTCACTGAGGACATTAGTACTTGGGGATCGTCAAATCTCTCTCCACATCTTTTCTTGACATCATCTAGGGCAAACTCAATGTTTACATAGATTATTCCAATTAACAATTTAGCTTTACCAGTACTCTTGATCACCTCAACACCAAAGATATTTATTTCAAAGTCATACATTTCTATGACTATACCTTAAATCTTGAAAATTCATCTCTGAAAATTTAACCTCCAGTACTCCATGTTCAGACTGTGATTTTTTATTCTTCCAGTCATCTCATTCATTTATTACCACCTCATTTAAGCTTCTACTGGGACCCCCCTTTCCCTGGACCTGGGTCTCTGTAGATAGTTCACTTACACATTTCCTTCTTCTCTATCCAGTCTAAATCCCATAATCTATTATTTATTCGTTAGACAAATATTTTAAGTGTGACTTCTATCTATATTGCAAGCACTGTTCTAAGAAGTTTGTACATAGCAGTGAAGGTAAAAATCCACACCTTTATAGAGTTTGCATTCTTTCTTTCTTTTTTTTTTTTTTTTTGAGATGGAGTCTTGCTCTGTCGCCAGGCTGGAGCACAGTGGCACAGGCTCGGCTCACTACAACCTCTGCCTCCAGGGTTCAAGGGATTCTTCCACCTCAGCCTCCCGAGTAGCTGGGTCTACAGGCACGTGCCAACGCCCGGCTAATTTTTGTATTTTTAGTAGAGACGGGGTTTCACCATGTTGGCAAGGATGGTCTCGATCTCTTGACCTCGTGATCTACCCACCTCGGCCTCCCAAAGTGCTGGGATTACAGGTCTGAGCCACCGCGCCCAGCCGAGCTTGCATTCTTATGAGAAGAAACAAACAATTAAAACATAAACAAATGACAATGTATCAGGAAATGCTAAGTGCTGTGGAGAAAACCAAGCAGAGACAGAGGTATAGGGAGTGCTGGTAATGGGAGAATGTGTCTAGGGAGAGATTTTTGATAAGGTGACATTTAAGGATGACTTAAAGGAAGTAAGAGAGTAGTGATTTCAAATTCCTGATACATATTAGTCTTTGGAGTCCAGACGAATAAATTGGAATTCCTGGGGATTCTCAGAAATTCAAAAAATTATAAGATCGTATTTTTTCATAACACTTTTCTTGTGTGTTTTTAATTATGAATTGCCATAATAATGTATAATAAATCATTTTTCTCTGATACTAAAAATTTCAAAGCCTTTTTGCAAAATAAAACCCAGTATGATTATATATGCATAAGATTATTATTAGGAACCAATGTATTGTGAAAAGTTTATATATTTCCAATAGATAATTGGTAACATTAAAAGAAGGGACAACTAACCCAAAATGTCAAATAAAAATCATTTAAAAACATGAAAAATGATGACACAAATATTTAGCACTTTAAAGATAGCATTTTAAACATAAATTAAAAACATAGATTACATTAACTATCTTGATTTTTGTTTTGTCACAAATATTCTAGAAATAGAAAAATGTCATGCTTTGATATTGGTCGAATTTTTATGAGTGCATCTAAAAACATCTTCAAGTATGCATTGGACACATGTGATTCATATAAACTCAGTTCCTTTTCCAATGACCAATGTATTTTGTCTGTTTGCCCTGATTTTGGTTTTGCCATTGAGATCAACATTTTTTTTACTACTGCAGATTTTAGTCAAGTTACTTCTCCCTGTATCTCCTCTGTTGAAGTAGTTACCAAAAAACCTGTACTGTATGGCAAATGTCTCAATACTAGAAAATGCCAGTGAATGTTATTGGGAAATAGTTGAATGGCATGGCATTCAGGTCCACCTAGCAAGCTTAACAGCACTATACAGAATCACATGTTGAAATTGCCAGTTACAAACTTATGTTGCTTCTAAGACTAGTTATTTATTAGAATTCCACTAATAAATTCTGTACATGTGTAAACTTATTAATACTTATTTTGTTTGCTAGAATGACTAACCATTTGCTGTAGACAAGGCCACAAACACAATTATGACAACAGCTATAAGCGAGACTGACTGATTATGTTGTGATTTTTTTTCTCTTATATGCTCTTGTCCTATACTGAGAAATGTCAGCATCAACCTTCAATTTCAAAAGCATAAGAGTTTTGCCTTGATATCAGTGTATTCCTCCCTGTCAGTTATGTCTCTATATTTTATTAATTTTTAACTGTCACAGAGGAATAAAATATTTTCTCACTCTTCTCAACTTCTTGACTAATTTTTCTCAGGATTAAGAATTTTGAAAAAACATACAAATATCCTGAGACATTAGGAGAAGGAATTGCTGTATGAAAACACTATGAGGAATCAATCCATGAGCATGTCTGTGGGAAGAATGTTCCAGCCAGAGGGAACAGAAAGTTTAAAGGTACTTAAATAGGAACATTCCTAGAATGTTCAATGAACACACAAACGGTCTTTTAGCTGGTGTGTAGTAAGAAAGAGGGAGAATAGCAGGAGATGATATTAGAGATGTAATGTATATGACAGGCAGCCAGAGATTTGATCATACAGAGAAAGTATGAGGGAGAAAGGAAGGGAGGGAGAGAGAGAATATAAATTTGGGTCACGGGATAAATTTGGGTCATGGGAAAAAGTAGTCAATAACTATGAATAGGTGGTTGTCTGGAACTGGAATAACAGCTTTACCATTAATTGAGATGCAAAAGACTGTTGAAGGAGAAAGAATTTGAGGGAAGGTAAAAGTGTTAAAAGCATCTGGAGCTGTTTTAGAACATGTACTTAAGTAGGGCCTACAGATTGGTTCAACCAGGTGTTGTGTGCACATAGCACGTGGGGGAAGGCTGGTTACCCCACCCAAAATTTATTATGCAAATGGACTTTCCACTTGGCCAGTGCCATCTTGTCTGCTCTTTACTGTACACATGGCTAGCAAAGAGAATCATCATGCCTGGTTCCAGGTAGTCTTTTCCTACTGGCACAGCTGCCGGCATTCTTCTGTGCAAACTTCCAGCTTGTTTGTGTATGGCTGCAGCTCAATTTTACAGACTTCTCTTTGGTAGAAAAGAAAATGATTTGGGGGCTGCTTTTCATTAAAAGGAAAACCTTACCAAGGACTTTCTTACCCTCACTATCTGCTTCAATAATATCTGTCTACCTCCTATATCAGTAGTTTATCAATTGAATTATAATAGTAACCTGTCTGCCTTTAGTTTATCTCCTCTGTAATGCATTTGTCCCACTGCTGCCAGAGTGGGCTTTTTTTTTCTCCCCCATTGGCAGCCTTTGACTTTTTATGGCAATTACATAATAACAGTGGTTACAAAAACATTAGCAGAGTGGAGCATAGTGATATACAACATTTTATATCACGTTATAAACACACTGTGAAAATGTTGCCATAAAGTTGTGTGGTTTACTTTATTAGACTGTTTTCTTTTTCTTTTTTTATTATTATACTGTAAGTTCTGGGGTACATGTGCGGAGCATGCAGGATTGTTACATAGGTATACACATGCCATGGTGGTTTGCTGCATCCATCACCCCTTCACCTACATTAGGTATTTCTCCTAATATCCCTCCCCAATCACCCCACCCCCCTGCTATCTCTCCCCTAGCTTCCCCACCCACCAACAGGCCCCAGTGTGTGATGTTCTCCTCCCTGAGTCAATGTGTTATAATTGTTCAACCCCCACTTATGAGAGGGAACATGAGGTATTTGGTTTTCTGTTCTTGTGTCAGTTTGCTGAGAATGATGATTTCCACCTTCATCCATGTCCCTGCAAAGGACATGAACTCATCCTTTTTTATGGCTGCATAGTATTCCATGGTGTATATGTGCCACATTTTTCTTTAACCAGTCTATCATTGCTGGGCAATTGGGTTGGCTCCAAGTCTTTGCTATTGTAAACAGTGCCGCAATGAACATAAGTGTACATGTGTCTTTATAATAGATCAATTTATAATCCTTTGGGTACATATCCAGTAATGAGATTACTGAGTCAAGTGGTATTTGTGGTTCTAGATCCTTGAGGAATCTCCACAGTGTCTTCCACAGTGGTTGGACTAATTTACACTCCCATCAACAGTGTAAAAACATTCCTGTTTCTCCACATCCTCTCCAGCATCTGTTTTCTCCAGATTTTTTAATGATCACCATTCTAACTGGCATGAGCTCGTATCTCAATGTGGTTTTGATTTGCACTTCTCTGATGACCAGTGATGATGAGCATTTTTTCATGTTTGTTGTCTGAATAAAAATAACAGACAAACAGAGAGCCAAATCATGAGAGAACTCCCATTCACAATTGCTACAAAGAGAATAAAATACCTAGGAATACAACTAACAAGGGACGTAAAGGACCTCTTCAAGGAGAACTATAAACCACTGCTCAAGGAAATAAGAGAGGACACAGATGGAAAAAGATTCCATGTTCATGGTTAGGAAGAATCAATATTGTGAAAATGGCCATACTGCCTAAAGCAATTTATAGATTCAATGCTATCCCCATCAAGCTACCATTGACCTTCTTCACAGAACTGGAAAAAACCACCTTAAACTTCATATGGAACCAAAACAGAGCCCACATAGTCAAGACAATACTAAGCAAAAAGAACAAAGCTGGAGGCATCATGCTACCTGACTTCCAACTATACTACAGTAATCAAAACAGCATGGTACTGGTACCAAAACAGAGATATAGACCGATGGAACAGAAAAGAGACCTCAGAAGTAATGTCACACATCTACAACTCTCTGATCTTTGACAAACCTGACAAAAACAAGCAATGGGGGAAAGCATTCCCTGTTTAATAAATGGTGTTGGGAAAACTGGCTAGCCATGTGCACAAAGCTAAAATTGGACCCCTTCCTTACGCCTTATACAGAAATTAATGTAAGACCTAACGCCATAAAAACCCTAGAAGAAAATGTAGGCAATTTCATTCAGGACATAGGCAAAGGCAAGGACTTCATCACTAAAATACCAAAAGCAATGGTAACAAAAGCCAATATAGACAAATGGGATCTAATTAAACTCCAGAGCTTCTGCACAGAAAAGAAACAATCATTAGAGTGAACTAGTAATCAACAGAATGGGAAAAAAGAAATTTTTGCAATCTACCTATCTGGAAAGGGCTAATATTCAGATCTACAAAGAATGAAATAAATTTACAAGAAAAAAAACAAGCAACCCCATCAGAGTGGGCTTTCTAAAACATAAACATAATTATATCACTCTATGGGTTTTTTTTTTTTTTTGTATAAATTTAGGGTGTAGAGTGCAGTTTTGTTACACAGATGTATTGCATAGTGGTGAAGTCTGGGCTTTTAGTGTAACCAACACCCATCTAGTGTACATTGTATCCGTTAAGCAATTTCTTATCCCTCATCCTCGTACCTTCTCACCCTTCTGAATTTCCAGTGTCTATTATTGCACACTCTATATCCATGTGTACACATTAATTAGCTCCCACTTATAAGTGAGAACATGTATTATCTGACTTTCTCTTTCTAAGTTATTTTACTTGAGACACTGGCCTCCAGTTCCATCAATGTTGCTGCAAAATACATTATTTTATTCTTTTTTATGGCTAAGTAGTATTTTATGGCATTTATTTATGCATATATATATTATATATAAAAGTATATATGTATACATTTGTGTGTGTGTGTGTGTGTGTGTGTGTGTGTGTATATACATTACATATTCTTTATCCAGTCATAAACACTTAGGTTGATTCTACGTTTTTGTATTGTGAATAGCACTGCTATAAGCATATGAGTGCAGGTATCTTTATGATACAATGATTTCTTTTTATTTGGGGATATAAACTCTCAAATTTAACATCTAAGGTGCTTTATGTATCAACACATGCTGTTCATTAATTTATTTATTCAAAAATATTTCCTGGGTCCCTAATGTGTTCCAGGCTCTGTGTTGTTTGCTAAGGTCACTGAAGTAGGTATGTCTTGATCTCATCTTCAGGGATCACATAGCACACTTTCATTTCTGTATTACTCTTCAATATGCATAGTTTCTTATAGTCAGAACTTTTACTTGGGATTGTTCAAATATATCTTACTGTTTCAAAGACTTTAGCTTTTGTCTACCTAAAATATCATCTCTGTTTCTTCAGATCCTGTTTTTTTTTTTAATTCAACTGAAACATCAAATCTTTGTGAAAAACATTCTCATTTAATTGTCCTTTCTTTGTCTTCCCATAGCACTCTGTGCTTACCTCTATCATAATGTTTATCTCACAGTACTGACAAAATTTATTTATCTGCTTCCATCATTGAGACTGTGAGCTCCTTGAGGAGCTGGGTCTTTTTTTTTTTTTTTTTTTTGTATCCCCACCACCTAGCCTAGTGCCTAATATATAGTACATGATCTATAAATGTTTAAAAACATGAATACATCAAGGAAAATGTAGCATGCTTTGCTTAGTTTTATTAAATTTCATCTGTTCCATCCTGTAAGGTAGCTTGTTGAATCCTAATTCTTACATTCTGCTTTTTGGCTTTCTTTTCAAGTCTTTTATAAGTCTGCCCTCTATGCCTTCTAGTAGACCTTACTTTAGATTTAACCAATCCATTAATCACCACTTTTTGGTAATGGTCTTCTAGTTATTAACCTACTAGGCAATGATGTTTTCCAGATCAGGTTATACCAGGACCTTATCAAACACCTTGATGAAATCTAGGTATTCTTTACCTAAAGCATTTCTATCATCGACCTGTCTAGTAACCCAGTCCAAAAAAAAACGAAGTTTTACTGACTTCTAAATTTGTCACGTTATTAAAATCTGCATTCCCCTTCCACATTTTATTCTCACTGGAGTCTCTCTCTTCTATTTCTAAACACAGAGAAGATCATGTTTTCCCAACAATGCTTCATGCTTTTTCTAATAATGTTCCCTCTGTCTGAAATTGTCTTTACTCCTTCTCTACTTCTTAACATTATTATTCAAAACTCAGTTCAAAATTCCTAATTATTATTCAAAATTCAACTTCCTCCCTAAACGCTTTTAAGAATCCAATCCCTTATTTCACCTATTATGATAAGGTAAAATGGTATTGTCCTTGACTTTTTTTTCAGTAGTTTAGGAAATAAAATAAGGGATTTGGGAGAAGCGATTGCTCCTGGCTTCTCTCACTGTCAATCACAGAGCAGGAAAAATAGAGTCAAAATTAATAGTTCACCTGTTTAAAATATTCAAATATGTCATATAAGCCAGATGGGACTTAGGAAAAAATGGTTTATTCTAAGGTGTCAAATATATTGTACACTAATTAGTAGACAACATACTTATAATCCTACTCCTACCCATACACATGATATGGGTAGGATACACCCACAGAAGATATCAAGAGGAAAAAAAAACCTTAAGGGACAGAAAGAAGGGATAGAAATCTATTGCATGGATTATAATATTACATTACATAACTTACAAGCTACTTTGTAATATAGTAAGTTATTTTAATATTAATTCCACACTCCAACACTCCCCACACAGTAGAATTTACAATGATTGAGTTCCAACATTGTGTCATAATTACTGCTATGGAATTATTTCATTCCTGAACATGCTTCTAAGATAATTTAATTTCTAAGGGATTCTTTGAGTTTACATTTTAAAAACTGGATGCAAGCTTTCAGTCTGGAAGTTTTGATACTATTATGTCTGCTGTACGAGTGGCAGTGTCAACAATCATGAAAGAAAGCTACTTAAAAAAAAGGCCAGGAAGTTTTATAAAACTTAGGAAAGTTTCCACTTGATGATACTACCTTAATATACACTTACAGATTAATGTAATACCTTGACCTTTCCTCCTCTAAATTTAAATCCTGGGTCTGTCACTTACCAGCTATGTGCTCTCTGGCAAATTACTTACACTTTCTCAATGTCGGTTTTCTTATCAATTTAAGAGGCATCATAGTTCTTTCCTCAAAATATTGTGATAATAATGAATGAATGAGATAATGTATGTGTAGTAGAGTAAGCAAACTATTTAAATGAATTGTTTAAACTACACCCCAAATATAGCCCCTGCCTAAGGTATGTGTGGTGGGGAGGGGGTTGTTGTTGGTGTAAGTTTCTATCAATTAAGAATATTGTTTTTATTCTCTTCCCATCAGTATTAGTTTCCCGTAATAAATTATCACAACCTTGGTAGATTAAAACAACACACATTTTATTCTCTTGCAATTCTGGAGCTGTGAAGTTCAAAATCGGTATTGCTGGGCTGAAATCAAGGTGTCAGCAGGGCTTTCTCCTTTGGCAGGCTCTAGGAGAGAATTCTTTTCTTGGCTCTTTCAGTTTCCTGTGGCTGCTGATATTCTTTTGACTGTGGTTCTATCACTTCAATATTCAAAATACTTTTCATTTATTTTAATAGGTTTTGGGGGGAATGGGTGGTGTTTGCTTACCTGGATAAGTTCTTTAGTGGCAATTTCTGGGATTTTGGTGTGTCCATCACCCAAGCAGTGTACACTGTACCCAATATGTGGTATTTTATCCCTCACCCCTCCCCTACCCTTCCCCCAGAGTCCCCCACAATCCATTTTTATGCCTTTGCATTCTCATAGTTTAGCTCCCACTCATAAGTGAGGACATACAATGCTTGATTTTTCATTTCTGAATTATTTCATGTAGAATAATGGTTTCTAACTCCATCCATGTTGCTGTGAATGTCATTAATTCATTTCTTTTTATGATTGAGTAGTATTCCATAGTGTATATATGCCACATTTTCTTTATCCACTTGTTGAGTATTTGGGCTGGTTGCATATTTTTGCAACTGTGATTTGTGCTTTTATAAATATGCGTGTGCAAGTGTCTTTTTCGTGTAATGACTTCTTTTCCTCTGGGTAAATATCCAAGAGTGGGATTGCTAGACCAAATGGTATATCCACTTTTAGTTCTTTAAGAAATCTCCGCACTGTTTTCCGTAGTGGTTGTACTAGTATATATTACCATCAGCAACGTAAAAGTGTTCCCTTTTCACCTCATCCATGCCAACATCTATTAGTTCTTGACTTTTTAAATTATGGCCATTCCTGCGGGAGTAAGGTGGTATCACATTGTGGTACTAATTTACATTTCCCTGATAATTAGTGATGTTGATAATTTTTTCATATGTTTGGTGGCCATTTGTATATCTTCTTTTGAGAATTTTTTTTTTCTTGCTTATTTGTTTGAGTTCCTTGTAGATTCTGGATATTACTCCTTTGTTGGATGCATAGTTTGCAAAGATTTTCTCCCATGCTGCAGATTGTCTGCTTACTCTGCTGATTATTTCTTTTGCTGTGCAGAAGTTTTTAGTTTAACTAAGTTCTATCTATTTATTTTTGTTTCTGTTGAATTTGCTTTTGGTTTTTTGGTCATGAAGTCTTTGCCTTAGCCAATGTCTAGAAAGGCTTTTATGATGTTATCATCCAGAATATTTATGGCTTTAAGTCTTAGATTTAACTTTTTTGATCCATCTTGATTTTTGTATAAAGTAAGAGATGAGGGTCTAATTTCATTCTTCTACATGTGGCTTGCCGATTATTCCAGCAACATTTGTTAAATAGTGTGTCATTTCCTCTTTTATGCTTTTGTTTGGTTTGTTAACAGTAAGTTGACTGTAACTATTTGTCTTTATTTCTGAATTCTGTATTCTGTTCCATTGATCTGTGTGCCTATTTTTATGCCAGTGCCATTGCTGTTTTGGTGACTATAGCCTTGTAATATAGTTTGAAGTCTGGTAATGTGATGTCTCTAGATTTGTTCTTTTTGCTTAATTTTGCCTTGGCTACGTGGGCTCTATTTGAGTTCCAGATGAATTTTCGGATTGATTTTTCTAGTTCTGTGAAGAATGGTGATGCTATTTTGATGGGAATTGCATTAAATTTGTAGTTGCTTTTGGCAGTATAGCCATTTTCACAATATTGATTCTACCCATTCATGATCATGGGATGTGTTTCCTTTGTTTGTGTCATCTGTAATTTCTTCCAGCAGGGATTTGTAGTTTTTCTTTTAGAGGTCTTTCACCTCCTTGGTTAGATATATTTATAAGTATTTTATTATATTCTTTGCAGCCATCATAAAAGAGACTGAGCTCTTAATTTAAGTCTCAGCTTGGTAGCTGTTGGTGTATAGCAGGGCTACTGATTTTTCTACATTAATTTTGTATCCTGAAACTATACTGAATTCGCTTGATCTATTATAGGAGCTTTTTGGATGAGTCTTTAGAGCTTTCTAGGTATACAATCATATCATCAGTGAACAGTGACAGTTTGACTTCCTGTTTGCTGATTTGGATGTCCTTTATTTTTTTCTCTTCTCTGATTGCTTTGGCTAGGACTTCCAGTACTGTGCTGAATAGAAGTGGTGAAAGTGGGCATCCTTGTCTTGTTCCTGCATCTATTGAGATAATCATATGATATTTGCTTTAAATTTTGTTTATGTGGTGCATCAAACTTACTGACTTGTATGTATTAAACCATCCCTGCATCCCTGGCATGAAACCCACTTGATCATGGTGGATTATCTTTTTAATATGCTGTTGGATTCAGTTAGCTAGTATAGTATTTTATCGAGAATTTTTGCACCTATGTTCATCAGGGATATTGGCCTGTAGTTTTCTTTTAATGCCTTTTCCTGGTTTTGGTATTAGGGTGATACTGGCTTCATAGAATAATTTAGGGAGGATTCCCTCTTACTCTCTCTTTTGGAAGGGTGTCAACAGGATTGGTACCTTTTTTTTTCTTTGAGACAGAGTTTCATTCTTATTGCCCAGGCTGGAGTGCAATGGCACGATCTCAGCTCACTGCATCTTCTGCCTCTTAGGTTCAAGCAATTCTCCTACCTCAACCTCACGGAGTAGCTGAGATTACAGGTGTGTACCACCACACCCAGCTAAGTTTTGTATTTTTAGTAGAGATGGAGTTTCACCATGTTGGCCAGGCTGGTCTCGAACTCCTGACCTCAGGTGATCCACCAACCTTGTCCTTCCAAAGTGCTGGGATTACAGGTGTGAGCCACCACACCCGGCCAGTACCAATTTTTTAATGTCTGATAGAATTCAGCTGTGAATCCGTCTTGACCTGGACTTTTTTTGGTGTTAGCAATTTTTTTATTAGCATTACACTCTCACTGCTTGTTATTGGTTTCTTCAGAGTTTCTATTTCTTTTGGGTTTAACCTAGGAGAGTTGTATATTTCCAGGAATTTATTCATTTCCTCTAGGATCTCTAGTTTGTGTGCGTAAAGTTGTTAATAGTAGCCTTGAATTACCTTTTGTATTTCTGTGGTATCAGTTGTAAAATCTCCTGTTTTATTTCTAATTGAGTTTATTTGGATTTACTTTCTTCTTTTCTTAGTTATTCCTGCTAATGCCCTATCAATTTTGTTTATCTTTTCAAAGAACAGGCTTTTTTTTTTTTTTTTTTAATTTTATTTAGTTTTGCTCTGATCTTGGTTATTTCTTTCTTCTGCTGACTTTGAATTTGGTTTGTTCTTCTTCCTCTAGTTCCTTGAGGTGAAACTTTAGATTATCTATTTATGCTCTTCAGACTTTTTCATTTAAGCATTTGATGCTATGAACTCCCCCTTTTAGCACTGCTTTTGCTGTATCCCTGAGGCTTTGATATATTGTGTCACTATTATCATTCAGTTCAAATAGTTTTTAATTTTCATCTTGATTCCATTGTTGACCCAGTGGTTCTTCAGGAGCAAGTTATTTAATTTCCATCTGTTTACATGATTTTGAGGGTTCCTTTTAGAGTTGATTTCCAATTCTATTCCGCTGTGGTCTGAGAGAATACTTGCTATAATTTTGATTTTCTTAAATTTGTTGTGGTTTGTTTTGTGGCCTATCATATGGTCTGTCTTGAAGAATGTCTCATGTGCTGATGAATAGAATGTACATTCTGCACTTATTGTGTAGAATGCTATGTAAATGTCTGTTAAGTCCATTTGTTCTAGGGCATAGTTTAAGTCTATGGTTTCTTTGTTGACTTTCTGTCTTGATGACTTGTCGAGTGCTGTCAGTGGAATATTGAAGTCTCCCACTATCATTGTGTTGCCATCTATCTCATTTCCTAGGTTTAGTAGTTATTGTTTTATAAATTTGGGAGCTTCAGTGTTTGGTGCATATAAATTTAGAACTATGATATTTTCCTGTTGGACTAGCTATTTTATCATTATATAATGTCTCTCTTTGTCTTTTTTAACTGTTGTTGCTTTAGAATCTGTTTTGTCTGGTATAAGAATAACTACTCTCCCCTCACTTTTGGTGTCTATTTTCATGGAATATCTTTTTCGACCACTTTAAGGTTATATGTGTCCTTATGTGTGTCCGGTGAGTCTCTTGAAGACAGCAGATACTTAGTTGGTAAATTTTTATCTTTTTATTATGTATATTTTAAGTGGAGCATTTAGGCCATTTACATTCAGCATTAGTTTTGAGAAGTGAGGAACTATTCTATTCATCTTTCTATTTGTTACCTGAAAACCTTGTTTATTTTTTTAACTGTGTTATTGTTTTATAGGTCCTGTGAGATTTATGCTCTAAGAACATTCTGTTTTGGTGTATTTCAAAGCTTTGATTCAAGACTTAGAGCTCCTTTTATCAGTTCTTGTAGTCCTGGCTTGGTAGTGGTAAACTCTCTCAGTATTTGTTTGTCTAAAAAGACTGTATATTTCCTTTATTTATGAAGCTTGCTTTCACTGGATAGAAAAATCTTGGTTGATAATTGTTTAGTTTAAGGAGGTTAAAGATAGGACCCCAGATGGGGCATGGTGGCTCATGCCTGTAATCCCACCACTTTGGGGGGCTGAGGCAGGGGGGATCACTTAAGGGCAGAAACTTGAGACCAGCCTGGCCAACATGTCAAAAACATGTCTCTACTAACAAATACAAAATTCAGCCAGGTGTGGTGGTGCATGCTCCACTCCCAGCTACTCTGGAGGTGAAGGCATAAGAATCGCTTGAACTCAGGAGGTGGAGGATGCAGTGAGCCAAGATTATGTCACTGCACTCCAGTTTGGGCAACAGAGCAAGACTCTGCTAAAAAAATAAATAAATAAAAGTAAAATAAATAATTTAAAAATAAAGATAGGACTCCCAATCCTTTCTAGTTTATAGAGTTTCTGCAGAGAATGCAGATGTTAATTTGATTTTTTTTTTAATAGGTTACCTGATGCATTTTCCTCACAGCTTTTAAGATTCTTTCTTGACTATGGATAACCTGATGACTATGTGCCTAGGTGATGATCTTTTTGTGACAAATTTGCAAGGTGTTCTTTGAGATTCTTATTTGGTTTTCTATATTTCTAGCACAGCCAGGAATGATTTCCTCAATTATTCCCTCAAATGTTTTTCAAACATTTAGATTTCCCTTCTTCCTCAGGGACACCAGTTATTCTTAGGTTTGGTCATTTAACATAATCCCAACCTTCTTGGAGGCTTTGTTCATTATTTTAAAAATATTTTTTTCATCTTTTTTGAATTGGATTCATTCAAAAGTCTTCTTTGAGCTCTGAAGTTCTTTCTTCTACTTGTTCAATTCTATTGTTGAGATATTCCAGCATATTTTGCATTTCTCTATATGTGTCCTTCATCTCCAGAGGTTGTAATTGTTTTTTATTTATGCTGTTTCTCTAAAGATTTTTTCATTTATATTCTGTAACATTTAAAAAAAATTTTAAGTTAATATTTACCTTTCTCTGCTGCCTCCTTAAGTAGTTTAATAATTGACCTTCTGAATTCTTTTTCTGACCATTCAGAGACTTCTTCTTGACTTGGATCCATTGCTGGTGAACTAGTGTGATCTTTTGGTAGTGTTAAATAACCTTGTTTTGTCACATTATCAGAATTGTGTTTCTGGTTCCTTCTAATTTGGGTAGACTATGTCAGAGGAAACATCTGGGGATCAAGAGCTGCTATTTAGATTCTTTTTTCACAGGGGTGCTCTCTTGATGTGGTGCTCTCTCCCTTCCCCTAGAGATGGGTTTCCCAAGAGCAGGACTGCAGTGATTGTTATTTCTCTCCTGGATCTAACCATCCAGCAAAGCTACTGGGCTCTGGGCTGGTACTGGGGTGTGTCTGCAAAGAGTCCTGTGATGTGATCCGTCTTCATGTATCTCAGCTGTGGATATCAGCACCTGTCCAGTGGAGGTAATGGGAGTGAGGTAGACTGTGTGTGGGACTTTGTAGTTCTATTTAGTGTGCTGGTTTTCTTGAATGCTGTTTGTGCTGGCAGTAAAGTTGTCACATGGACAGACAAATTCAGGACCTCTGGTTAACCAGGAACTCACAAGCAGTGGAGTTAGCTGTTGTTTTCTTATTTATTGTGGCAGGGTTGCTCTTTATGAGTTGCTGTAATGGTTTGAATTGGTTTCCTGTAGCCAGGAGATGGCACTTTCAAGAGAACATCAGCTGAGGTAGCATAGGGCAGATACAAACTTGCCTTAGGGAGACCTGAATAAGTACTCAGGCAGTGGGTAGAGCCATAGAGCTACCAAGAGATTGTCTTTTGTCTTTGGCTACCAGGGTGAATAGAGAAAGACCATTAGGTGGGGGCAGGGATAGGTGTGTCTGAGCTCAGATTCTCCTTGAGAGGATCTTGCTGTGGCCACTGTGGGGGGTGAGAGTGTGTTTCTCAGGCCAATGGAGTTACCTTTCCCGGGGGATTATGGCTGCCTCTGCTGCATCATACAGGTCACCAGGGAAGTGGGGTAAAGGTGGCAGTGACAGACCACCCAGCTCGCACATAGCCAGCAAGGCCAGTCTCACTCCCCGCTGTGCTCCCCAAACAGCACTGAGTTTATACCCAGGCAGCTGGTGAGCAAAACAGGGAACTTGCCCCAGGCTATGAACTTACCCACAAGAAAGCAAGCAGAGATTTCAGGTTATGTCCCTCCTGGTCACAGCTTCTGTGCTCCTATCTGCACTTCCTGTTTGCCCCCATACCCCCAGATTCTTCCTGGAAAATTTGTGCTCAGTCAAAATTATTACAAAGTTCAGTTGGAAGTTTCCTTCTCTCTGTGGTCTTTTCCCAATTCCACTGGCAGCCCTCCCCAAGGAGCCCTGTGAGATAAAGTCAGAAATGGTTCCCTGGGCTTCCTTGGGGGCTGGGAGTGCCTAAAGGACTCTTTCCGCTGCTGCTTCTACTTTTATATTTCACTCTACTGTCTAAATTTGTTTCAGCTTTAGATAATGTTAAATCCTTGTCCTGTGATCTCGATTTTCAGGCTCCCCAGTGACTTTAAGGATTGGTATCTTTGGGCTGGACATTACTCAGCCTATTATACTATATCCAGAGTAGGGGGAGAGAGGGGAGAGAGAGAAGGAGAGACAAGGAGAAGAGAGAGAGAGAATGAAGAAATTGAAATCTCAAAGCATCTACTAATCTGTGCTTCTGAATGGTTGACTCCCAGCATACACAAACCTATGTTTTGCCGAGTACATTAATGTGACTTTAAATACAAAATGGTAGGCCCTTAAATTAGTGTTATGGAATAAATTGTATTTATATATTTTAATACCTAACTGACAAAACAATTCTATTCTGAGGTAGGGCTTTCAAGTGAGTAAGTAGGGTTAAATAAAGTCATGAGGGAGGCTTTAATTGAATGGGGCTGGTGTCATTATTAGAAGAAAAAGAGACATCAGGAGCATGTGCACAGAGAAAAAGCCACTGAAGATACGGTGAGAAAGAGGCTGTCAGCAAACCAAGGAGAGAGGTCTCGAGAAAATCAATCATGCCAGCACCTTGATCTTGGACTTCAGACCTCCAGACAGAAATAAATGAATGTTTTATAAGCCATCCATTCTGTGGCATTTTGTTTTAGCAGTCGGAGCAGACTAATACAATGAATAAAGGGAAAGGGGGACTAAATTGCTTTGTATAATAGAATGAGAAGAATTACATTTGGGGAAAGTAACACCGCGGGAGTCTGGCAAACAAGGGAGAAGGGAGTTACAAGGATAGCCTTGAGGGAGCGAGGCCTATACAATCTGGAAGCATATTGGAGGATATCAAAGAAGACGAGCATCAAGAAATTCCATATGGCAGTATGGCCAGACTTGCAAGAAGAACCATGCCTAAAATTCAGTTCTAAATTGCACATTTTGTGTCAGCATAAAATCTCTCATTGGTTCCAAACTGCAAGTACAGTGTTCTCTCTGCTACACATTGCACAGTTTGTGACAAATTTAAGGAAAAGGAACAGAGTTCCCTGGCTGAATGGGTATCAGACAAAAAAGTCAAAAACTGTGGCATAGATTAGTGGAAGCATGAACTCAAAACCAGATGAACTCAAAACCAGATGTAATTATGAGATCATAATTTCCTGAGGATTCATAAATCGTAGGGAAAACATTGAAATTCTCCACAATGTGGGCTAGAGAGTTTGTGCCAGATTTATGTAAATCTCAAAACACCAGGTAACATTAGCTGACATCTGGGAAACATATAAGCATTGCTGAATGTAATGCCTGATGTTTGATATCCACCCAGAAAATAATTCTTTTCTTCTTTTACTACTGGTAAGGAGAGGTGGTGTGTGTGAGATAAAATAAAACAAACTTTTCAGTAAGGCATGAATAGATTAATATTCAGCTGAATTTTTTATAGTATCTACTACTCTAGTGTTCAGAAAAAAAAGAATATTATATATAAAAACAGTGAGGCACAGAAGTCCTAAAAGAGCAGTGTATAAGCTAAGCAGACAGACTTTTATAGATTTTATGAAACCAGCAAAAGAAAACAAATACTCTTTATTCTGGCATGGTAATCAAGAACCCCAAATTTAGAAACCACTCAAACATCATAAAATGATGGTCTGTCACTGGGAAATTCTCCCAATTTTCTCTGTTTTTAATAGCCCGGCTCCATACCATAAGGAAAGAAATAGGAATGTGTCTTTTTCTAATTTGGAAGAGCTTGAAGCATCTTCAAATATGATATAAATCAATTACATGCATTAAGCTCTTTGAAGTTTAGCAGCCATGAAAGTACCACAAACTTATGGATTGTGGGAGTTAATAGATTCCAGAAGCCTTGGGTCTTCTCTAGAATTTTTTTAAATTGGAAGACATTTGAAGTATGTCATATAAAGAAAGACAGTCTGTGATTCCGGGAATGTTTCTCTAGCAAAGACCCAGGCAATAATAGCCAGCATGCCCAGAAACCCGAATCATGTCAGTACAGGTAATTAGCTCCTCCACAAGAGCCGAGGTCTCTGGGCAGCTACATGGTTGTCACTCAGCACTTCAGATATTTCAGAAGCTCAGGCTGCTCCCTACCTCCAACCCCATAGCAGTGCAAATTCTTCTAGCTATTTCAATGTGAAGTCTTATTACAGAGCAGAAAATTATAATGAGCATCTCCAACATGACTGCTGATGAAAAAGATGTTTCTTAACTGAGTCATTCCCTGCTGAAGGGGCAGAGCAAATTTCATTTCTTTATGCTTACCTTTGAAAGTTATTTTAGGATTGCCAAGGGCAGCAGAAAGATCACTTAAACTTAGGGCAGTCATATTATCTCAATATTTAGATTTTTAGTTTGATCAAAATCAGCTCTATAGTGGCCCCCTAGTTAAGTAGCATAATTGGCTGATTGCAGATATTACAGCTGATGCAAGAATGCTTGATATATGCAGGCATTAGGAAGAGAATACCCCACACTAAAATGTTGCATTTAAAAAAGTTGCATTGGAAGGTAATTTTATAAAAGTAAGCTTTAAAGATGCTTAAAAGTATTATAAGACATTCTAGATATAAGTGAAAAAATAACAGAGAACCATAAATAATATATCCCGTTTTGTTTATATATATGTATTTATTTAGTTATCATAAACACACATGTGCCTACATACAATGTCTGAAAGTACATATACCAAACTGCTGATAGGGGCAAGCTATTGGGCAAGGAACTTGTTTTTGTATATTTATATATTGTATATTTTCAATAATAAATATGGATGATACATGTAATAATATAATCATAATAACATCTTTAAAAAATGAAAGAAATCCATTTATTCAAATAAATTTTTCATTTCAGGCTCAGGGTTTTATTAATACCACAAAATTTATGACTATTTTAATAAGATTTGTATATCTTTTTTTATCGAGCACCACATTCTTTAAACCCTTGGCTCCTTTCACTAGTTTAAAAAATGAATGTGGGTGGTCAGTTAAAAAATATTCATTGAGGACCCATTCCACAATCTAGGTCCAAAATATAGAGTAACTCCCCTACTCTCATTGCCTTAAAAATAGAAAGTTTTAAAATGGCAACTTCCTTTTGTCAGTAGGATAGGGCTGTGCACTAAATACTTTGAAAGCTATTGTCTCAGTCTCTAGAAGAAAATTTTCAATGAGAATTTTGAACTAGGTTTTTGACATAGAATTTCGACTAGAATTTTGAAGAAAAAAAACTGAGCCTTTGTCTAGAATTTTTGACTAGAAATTTGAGTTTTCAAAAGAATGGAATGATGTCTTTGAATAATGATAAGTAATATTAATTGAGCATCTACCATGAGCCAGGAACTTTCTATGGTTTATCTTACATAATCCTGCAAATAATGATGTTCAGGTAAATGCAATCTTTCCTATTTTCTAGATTAGAAATTATGGTTTAGAGAGGTTAAGTCATTTGTCTAAGTTGACGTAATTAGCAAATGGGAGATCCTGGGACTCCAAACCAGATTTTTATTACTTCAAAGACTCTTTATCACTGTGTTACATTTCATTCTTTGACCAAATGTATCTACAGAAAAATTATTTACACTGAGAAAAAATGGTGGAAAAAATCTTCGTATTTTACATATGTTTTACATATGTTACCTCGTTTCATCTACATGATAATTCTATGAGGAAGTTACTTCTAACAATTCCATTTTACAGATGATAAAACTGAGGCTCAGAGTCACTAAGTAAATTAACTGATGTCACATGTTTGGTAAGTGGTGGGGCCAGGATTCAAATACAAACCTGTTTGATTTAAAAACTCAGAGAAACAAAAATATTAATATAAATAAATAATATTTGCTATGTGCCAAATTGTGTTCTCCCAAAATTTATATGTTGAGACCTTACCCCTCAATGTAATGATATTTGGAGATGGAGCTTCTGGGGCATAATTAGGTTTAGATGAATTCATGACAATGGGATCTTTATGATGGGGTTAGTGAGTGCCCTTATAAGACGAAACACCAGAGAGTTTGCTCTATCTTGCTCTTCCTGCTATGTAGCCAAAGAGTAAAGAGTAGCCTTCTGCAAGCCATGAAGAGAGCCCACACAAGAAATCAAACATATTGCTACCTTAATCTTTGACTTCCCACCCTCTAGAACTGTGAAAAAATAAATTTCTCTTATTTAAGGCACCAAGTCCAAAGGTATTTTGCTATGGCAGCCTGAACTGACTAAAACACATCTGTTAAACATGTGTTACACACCAAGCACTGTGCTAAATCCTTTACATGTATTATCTCATTAAACCTTCACAAGAATAATCTTATGAGGCAGATAATTTATTATTTTCATTCTACATGTAAAAAAAAGCCTGAGGATTAAGAATATTAGTGACTTATTTAAAGTTGGATGAAGAGGTTAATTGTTAGAGCCAGAAATCAAGCTCCAGTTTTTTATTTTAAAGTCAGAAATATAGATTTTTAGGCACTATAATACAGTTACCAAGATTGCATGGATTCAAATCTTTGTTTAGCACTAACTAGTTGTGTGATCCTGGGCAAGTTCGTTGCAGCCATAGGGGCAACACCATGCAAAACCACAGAAGGAGAGCTACCCATGGCCTTGGGAGCCCAGCCTTCACACTAGTGTGTCCTAGGGTAAAAGGAGATTATTTTAGGGCTTTGAAATTTAATGACAGTCCTTCTGGGGTTCAGACTTGTGTGAGGACTGTTGCCCCTTTCTTTTGAACAATTTTACATTTTTGGAATGGGAATATTTACCCACTCCCTGTATCAACATTGTTGGTATCTTGAAAGTAAACAACATGGTTTTGAATTTACAGTCTCATAGGTGGAAGGAACATGCCTTGAGACTCAGATGAGACTTTGTATTTTGGGCTTTTGATTGAGTTGATGCTGAAATGAGTTAAAACTTTTGGAGACTATTGGAAAGGCATGATTCTATTTTGCAATGTGAGAAGAACATGAGATTTCCAGGGCCAGGACAAAATGATATTGTTTGGATGTTTGTCTCCTCCAAATCTTATGTTGCAATTTGACCTCCATTGTTGGAAGTGGGGACTCATGGCAGGTGTTTGTGTCATGGGGGTGGATTCTTTTTTAATGGCTTGGTGCCTTCTTCATGGCAATGAGTGAGTTCTCACTCTGGTATCATGTGAGAACTGGTTGTTTAAGGAGCCTGGAACCTACCTCTTCTCTTTCTTACTCCATCCCTCACCATGTAATATACATGCTTCCCCTTCACTTTCTGGCATAAATGGAAACTTCCTGAGGCCCTCACCAGAAGCAGATAGTGGCACCATGCTCTTGTACAATCTGCAGAACTGTAAGCAAAATAAACCTCTTTTCTTTATAAATTACACAATCTCAGATGTTTCTCTTTTTTCCCCTTTTTTAAAATTATACTTTTACTTCTGAGGTACATATACAGAAGGTGCAGGTTTGTTACACAAGTGTACATGTGCCATGGTGGTTTGCTGCATCCATCCCCCCGTCATCTACATTAGGTATTTCTCCTAATGCTATCCCCTCCTCTATGCTCCATCCCCTGCTATAACTCCCCTAGTCCCCCCACTCCCAGACAGGCCCCGGTGTGTGATATTCCCTTCCCTGTGTCCATGTGTTCTCATTGTTTAACACCCATTTATGAGTGAGAACATGCAGGGTTTGGCTTTCTGTTCTTTGGTCAGTTTGCTGAGAATGATGGTTTCCAGCTTTATCCATGTCCCTGCAAAGCACATGAATTCACCCTTTTTTTTTATGTCTGCATAGTCTTCCATGGTGTATATGTGCCACATTTTCTTTATCCAGTCTATCATTGATGGGCATTTGGGTTGGTTCCAAGTCTTTGCTATTGTGAGCAGTGTCACAATAAACATACGTGTGCATGTGTCTTTATAACAGAATGATTTATAATCCTTTGGATATATACCCAGTAATGGTATTGCAGGGTCAAATAGTATTTCTAGTTCTAGATCCTTGAGGAATTGCCACACTGTCTTCCACAGTTGTTGAATTAATTTACACACCCACCAACAGTGTAAAAGCATTCCCTGTTTCTCCACATCTTCTCCAGCATCTGTTGTCTCCTGATTTTTTAATGATTGTCATTCTAACTGGTATGAGATGGTATCTCACTGTGGTTTTGAATTGCATTTCTCTAATGACCAGTGATGATAAGCTTCTTTTCATATGTTTGTTGGCTGCATAAATGTCTTTTGAAAAGTGTCTGTGCATATCCTTCACTCACTTTTTGATGGGGTTGTTTTTTTCTTGTAAATTTGTTTAAGTTCTTTCTAGATTCTGGATATTAGCCCTATGTCAGATGGGTAGATTACAAATTTTTTTCCCATTCTGTTGGTTGCCAGTTCACTCTAATGATAGTTTCTTTTGCTGTGCAGAAGCTCTTACATTTAATTAGTTTCGATTTGTCTATTTTGGCTTTTGTTGTCATTGCTTTTGGTGTTTTAGTCACGAAGTCCTTGCCCATGCCTATGTCCTTAATGGTATTGCCTAGGTTTTCTTCTAGGGTTTTTATGGTGTTAGGTCTTATGTTTAGATCTTTAATCCATCTGGAGTTAATTTTTGTATAAGGTGTAAGGAAGGGATCCAGTTTCAGCTTTTTGCATATGGCTAGCCAGTTTTTCCAATATCATTTGTTAAATAGGGAATCCTTTTCCCATTGCTTGGTTTTGTCAAGTTTGTCAAAGATCAGATGGTTGCAGGTGTGTGGCATTATTTCTGAGGCCTCTGTTCTGTTCTATTTGTCTATATCTCTGTTTTGGTACCAGTACCATGCTGTTTTGGTTACAGTGGCCTTGTAACATAGTTTGAAATCAGATGTTTCTTTATAGCAATGCTAACGGACAAACACACAGGGTCAAATTTCACTTTGTGAAGTTTGTAGCAAGGTCTCTGGACACAACCAAATATAAATAAGAAGTTAAAAAAATTCTGAGATATAAAATAAATTTGCATGCTTTATCTTCAAAATAAGACTTTTGAAGTAGGTAAAAATTTTTCCTAATTTTCAGGTTAGAAATTATAACATAGGTTAAGTCACTTGATAAAATGCAAGAAGAAATAATACAATTAAAACATAAAATAAAAATGGAATAAAATATTTTGTTCTCTTTCAACTTTTATTCTAGTTTCAATTCGTCCATGTGCAGGTTTGTATGTGGACAAACTGTCTCTGGGGTTTAAAACACAAATGATTTTGTCACTCAGGTAATGAGTATAGTACCCTATAAGTACTTTATACCTCACCCTCCTCCCACTGTCCTTCCACCCTTCATCCACAAGTAGGACACAGTGTCTACTGTTTTCCACTTTGCATCCATGTGTACTCAAGTTTAAGCTTCCACTTATAAGTGAGAACATGCAGTATTTTATTTTTTGTTCTTTTAAAAATACTCTTGAGATAATGGCCTCCAGCAGAATTCATGTTTCTGTCAATGACATAATTTCATTAGTTTTTACAGCTGGATAGTATTTCATGGAATATATGTACCACATATCCTTTATTTCATATGCTGTTGATGGCATTTGACTGGCTCCATATCTTTGCTATTGTCAATGGTGCTGCAAAGAACATACAAGTGTATGTTTGTTTTTGGTGCAATAATTTATATTCTTTTGGGTATATACCAGGTAATTAGATTCCTGGGTTGAATGGTAGTTGTTTTAAGTTTTTTGAGAAATCTCCGTACTGCTTTCCACAGTGACTGAACTAATTTACATTCCCACCAGCAGTGTATAAGCATTCCCTTTTCTCTGCAACTCACCAGAATCTGCTGTTTTACGGCCAAGTGTGTGGTTGATCTTAGAGTATATTCTATGTGCAGTTAAGAAAAGCATATTTTTGTTGTTGTTGGGTGGAGTATTCTATAGATATATTTTAGGTCCATTTAGTTAAACATTAAGTTTTGGCCCTGAATTACTTTGCTGCTTTGATGATCTGGTCAACACTGTTGTGGGATATTGAAGTCTTCCACTATCACCGTGTCACTATCTCAGTCTCTTTGTAGATCTCTAAGAAGTTGTTTTATAAATCTGGGTAATCTCATGTTGGGTGCATATATATTTAGTATATTAAGTCTTCTTGTTGACTCAAGTCTTTTATCACTATTTAATGGCCTTCTTTGTCCTTTTTGATTATTACTGGACTAAAGTCTGTTTTTTCTGAATTAAGAATAGGAATCTCTTCCCTTTATTGGTTTTCTTTTGTTTGACAGATCTTTCTCCTTCTCTTAACTTTGAGTCTATGAGTATCATTGCAGAACAGATGGGTTTATTGAAGATGGCATACAATTGGGTCTTTCTTCTTTACCCCACTTGCCATTCTGTGTCTTTAAGTGGGGGTAGTCAGCCCATTTATATTCAAGGTTAATATTAATATCTGAAGATTCGATCTTGTCATAACACTGTTAGATGGTTGTTACGTAGACTTGATTGTATAGTTGATTTATTTTTTGTTTACATTTACTGGTTTATTACAAAGGGTATCACAAAGGATACAGATGAAGATATACATATGGTGAGGTATGTGGGAAGGGATGTGAACCTTTTATACCCTTCCTGGATATGTCACCATCCAGGAGCCCCCATGTGTTCAGCTTTGACAGCTCATTGAGTTTGGGTTTTTATGGAAGCTTCATTATATCAGCATTACTTGTTGGTCTTAATACCCACAATCAGAAAGGTTGGGGTAGGAGGACCAGACCTGGCCTGCCCCTGAGGCCTAACACACCCAACATTATAACAAAATACTGTAATAAGGGTGATAGGAGTTAAAAGCCATGAACCATTGATGAAAACCAATATATATCATAACACCACAGGCCACCCCCTGGTTTTCAACCATGGATCATTTACATTAAAAAATATATATTATATAAAATTATTATTAATTATCCCAGTTCATGTTGTATAAATGTCTCCAAGGATGAGGCCAATTAAGTTTGTAGGTTTCCTCTCAATCTTGTCAGCTTCTGAAAGCTTCCAAATATACAGCATCACCCTTTCTGGCATCTGGAATAATTGTACTAAGAGACAATATCATCTCTTGCTTTGAGACTATTTTGAGTTGTTGATGTAATTTTGAATTTATCTCAGTTAATAACCCATTTATTCATTTCTTTAATCTCAGCTAGTATTTCTCCTTCTCTCCATTAATACACAAACCTTTTTCAACTTTGGAAGAGACTTTAGAATCGCCACTGTGCTTGTCTAGATTGCAGGCAGCAATACAAGTCTAGCAAGTAGCTCCTCTTCAATCCACTCCCATTCAGATAGAGTAAGGTTACACAGGTGCAGAACTGGTGAGATATTTTTACCATCAGGCAATACAGCTGCATTCACTGTTTGCCCCAATTTTTCTAGACTGGGTAAAGGCACAACCTACCCCCATAATACCCTTAGGAATGCTGACATAAGGTTTAAAAATACAGTTACACATTTTGCTTAGAAATCATCCCTGCTATTTAAACTTGTAGTTGCTTTCCAAGTTCTAGTTCTACTGTATCAGGTAGGGAAAATAAAATATTTTATTTCTGAGGTACTTTGGAAAGAAAGAAATAATTACAATTGTTATATAAGCATGTAAGCCAGTCTTTCCTGTTTTTATTTTTCCCTGTTTTAGACAACCAAAGCTTCAATTGCCTGTTCTACTTCTCTGTCAAGCTATTACTCTTAGAATGATATCACTCTACCCATTGTTGAACATTTTGGGCTGAACAGTGTGTTCCTTGATCTGAAGAAATGATTAGTGGTCATGCAAATCCATGTGACATCTTCCGTTCTGTGCTTTTTATGGCACCCTGAATATTACCATTTTAATTTGGATAAACAAAACCCACTTTAGGGTCAGTGACTATTCCTGTCAAGACCCATTGTTAGCCACCTAGGGCCACTGGCTTTAGCCTCACTTGCCAGCTATGTTCAGGGCCTTTCAACCAGAGAATTTCCCCATAGCCATCAGCAGTCTCTGTCACTCCTGCTGAAAAACAGAACAGTTCTTTCCGGATTTTGTGCCTGAGAAAGTGAAGAAGGAACATGTCTTGATTCATCCTATTTCTGTACTGCTACAATACTCCCGTATCCACCTATTTCACTGATGCAGGTGACCACATGGGGATATCTGCTTGTCCATTTGAGTCACTTCCTGAATCCAGAAGGGAGTTCTACTGTTGGTCCTTAACTTGTTCTACTTTAATTCATCCCTTAAACCTCTATAGGGCTTTACTCCATAGAAGCAGTCTTTTAATAGGACAGGTTTGCATCACCCTCTTGCTTGAGTGTGTGGCCAGGCCATTGGTCACTGCCTATGAGTCAGAAAATACCCAACACAGGGGCTTCTATCATTGCTCATTTTTTCCATCACTGTTAGAAAACAGAATGCAATTCATCCCACTGAGCAAATCTGTTTTTAACTTCTTTTATCAAAGTAGCAGAAAATGGTGTCCATTTACCTTGGAATTACCGTTCACAAATCAAGCAACTTGTATTCAGTCAGTTGAGAACTGTTTACTGGACACCAAATAATCCAGCAGCTTCTCACACAGTTCCACAGTCAGTCCTATGGGAAAAGAAACACATAACATTTCATAGCAAAGAAGTACATGCCCCTCAAGTAGAAATTCTCTAGTTCAAAATCCCAGTAGTTGTTGCTGGGAGGTGCTCAAAGGTTTTCACCGTAAGCCCCAGGAAGTGCTCCACAGTGGGTTATCAAAGGGAGAATTTGTCCCTACCTGCATTCTAGCCTCCACTTTGCCCTGTGTGGGCGTGGGCAGTCTTACTGGTTCCCATTTAGCATGTCCAATTAATATTTCTTGAAAAGTAGATTAACATGGCTTTCTGTTTTATAGTACCAGGTAGAGGAAACATTCCCCAATCACAGACAATGTTCATTCTCATGATATAATCAGGTAAAAGAGATGCAGCTACTTCAAATGAAGTGTGTTGAAATATGTCAACTTTCATACTCCTATCAGGCCTTGCATTTTTATGTTCTAGTTTCAGAAACTTCTTTCTCCATTCCCAAACCATTTTACTCTCTCCTGTGCAAAGGCTTTGGGTCCCCATGCAAGGGTTGGGCAGAAGGACCCTGGCTTTTGGCAATCTTTATCTTGATTAGTATGCCCTACTGTGGACCCAGGTAATTCCAGATCAGGTTTTTCATTGTAATCTCTGCCTTTCAGCTTTTAAAATTTCTCCAAACTGGGAGAAATGCAGCAAACTGGTTTGAAGCCCTGTAATGTTGGGGGAACAAGAAGGGCTCCCTTTGATCCAACCAACTTTGGGTGGTATCCTATTAAGAATTTTGTTTTAATCCCATCAGTTTCTATTGTATTCATTTCATTTCTTAGAACCATATAAAGATTTTCACCCTCATGGGATGAGCCACATGACTCTCCTTCTTATTTTTATTCTTAGTTTCACCCCATCAATGTTTTCTTTATTCACCTTATTTATTAATAACTATTTAAAAATTTCCACATTCCTAGTATAAGTCCTTTGAGGCTCCCTTTGGCCTTTCCCCATTCTCTTGTTAATTAACCTAATGTTTATATTAGCACCTGTAAGACCCATGAGGGGGTAGCTGAGATAGCAAATTTGATACAACTTCTCAAACTGTTTGATTCTGCAGGAGTAACATCACATGGGGTGCCCATGTAGAGTGGCCCCCCTTAAAACAGCATTTACTATTACCTGGGTAATAAGCATATTCAGGGAGTGAATATCCCTGTCATTATAAAGGCAGTCTCCCATGGCTTGCATGCAAAGCATATTAGCTACCTCATCTGGCATTCTACTTTGCATTTATAGGTGGATTTGGACAGTCTACTTTTCAGGGTAAACAGATCTTACAGTGGCTTTTTTTCCAGTCTGCCAGGCTGGCTTTTCCCTCAGGAATAACCTCCTGTGTGTCTGGATTACATACACCCATTTGCAAATATTCAGTAGTGAGCTGTGGGTCCTTCATCAACCCAAACGTGCTCTCCACTCTGAAGGTACTGCCCCTTCATTAATTGATCCCCTAATGCATATTAGTAAAGGTTCTTCAAGAACCCGATAATACTGATGTACACAATGAAATAATTCCTTCACACTATATGCTCTGGTTTCAACAGTTACTTGGTTTTTCCCTTCCCCCCACATTTACTACCTCCTTTATAACCACACAGCTTAGAGGTACACTGTGTTGCCCCTGCATACTTGTGCCCTTGGGGAGTGGCTTTGAGGCTAGTGGCCTAAGCTCAGACTTATTAGAATCTGAGCTTCGTCTAGCATCAAAGTCAGACCCAGTATTCTCTTTAATTTCATTTTAGCTATTACAGATAACAACAACAGAAGAATTGAATGTTTCACTTTTCTCATATGCATTTACATTTCCTTACACATCCAATGAACCAATTCCTGGGGAGTTGGATCCATCTCTAAATTACACTGGTAACTTTCACTTTTAGTAACTGATCTCAATACAACTGTCTTCATACCATGAGGGATCACATGGCCACCCAGGAATCAAAAGTTCCTCATCTCCCCACCCTTTTATCCTTTTTATATCCCAATCACATGCTTCTGTGAGCCAAGGCTTTTCCAGCAAATACTGCTTCACTGACACTACCTACATAAAGATAGTGTCAGATCCCACAGATTGAGGGCTCAGTCTCCAAGACTGTCTCCCCCTCACACCAGTCACGTGCCCAGACCTCCAGAAATTCTGACTAATCGGCTTCCAGTTGGGGTCCCCATGACCCCCTCTTTGGGTTTGATTAATTTGCTGGAGTGGCTCACAGAATTCAGGGGAACACTTACATTTACTGGTTTATTATAAAGTATGTTGCAAAGGATACAGATGCAGAGAGGCATAGGTGAGGTATGAGGGAAGAGGTGTAGAGCTGCCATGCTCTCCCTGGGCATGCCACCCTCCAGGAACCTCCAAGTGTTCGCTGTTCAGGAGCTCCCACTTTATAGTGTTAATGGGTTATGCAGTTACATGTGTTTTTGTGGTGGCCAGTTACAGTTTTTTGTTTCCATGTTTAGCACTCCCTTCAGGACCTCTTGTAAGGCAGGTCTGGTGATAATGACTTCTTTTGTCTGAAAAGAATGTTATTTCTTCTTTGCTTGTGAAGTTTAGTTTGGCTACATATGAAATTATTGGTGGGAATTACCTTTCTTTTCTTTTCATTTTTGGAAACAGGGTCTTGCTCTGTTGCCCAGGCTGGAGGGCTGTGGTGTGATCACAGCTCCCTGTGACCTCAAACTCCTGAGCTCAGCAATCCTCCTGTCACAGCCTCCAGCACAGCTGGGACAACAGGCATAAACCACAGTATGCTAGGCTAGAATTTCTTTTCTTTAAGGATGCTGAATATAGGTCCCAACTCTCTTCTGGCTTGTAAGGTTTCTGCTGAAAGGATCACTATTAGCCTATGGAGTTTCTTTTGTAGGTGACCTGCCTCTTCTCTCTAGCTTCCTTTAAAAGATTTTTCTTTTGCACTGATATTGGAGAATCTGATAACTATATGTCTTGGGGATGGTCATCTTTAGTAACTCACAAGGATTCTCTGAATTTCCTGAATTTGCATGTTGACCCCTCTAGTAAGGTTGGGGACATTTTCATGGATGGTATCCTCTAATAAGTTTTACAGATTCCTTACTCTCTTTCAATACTTTCAAGAATGCAAGTGAGTTGTAGGTTTTGTCTTTTTACATAATCCTATATTTCTCAAAGGTTTTGTTTATTTTTTTTTTAATATTCAGTTTTCTCTATTTTTGTTTGCATTGATTCAAAATTTTTCTTCCCTAAAAAATTTGTTTTTCAGGTAAGAAATTCTTTCTTCAGCTTAGTTTATTCTGTTATTAATGCTTCCAGTTGCATTCTGAAATTTCTGTAGTGAACTTTTTCATTTCCAGAAATTCACTTTGGTTCTTTCTTAAAATGGCTATGTCATCTTTCAACTCTTGTACTCTTTTACTGTTTCCTTGGATTGGGTTTCAACCTTCTCCCGTATCTTGATGAGCTTCTTTTCCATTCAGACTCTTAATTCTATGTCTCATTTCAGCCACTTTACTCTTATTGCTAAGGAGCTAATGTGATAGTTTGGAGGTAAGAAGATGCTTATGCTTTTAGAGTTGCCAGAGTTCTTGCACTGGTTCTTTCTCATCTGTGTGGGCTGAAGTTCCTTTTATTTTGGATGTTGCTGTCTTTTAGATGGGCTTTTTTGCTTTTGTTTTCTTTGATACCATTGAGGGTTTGACTGTGGCATGAGCTGAGTGTAGTCCATTGCCTTCCTTTCTGTACTATTACAGTGGGCTAAGGCTCAGTTCAGCACTCCTGGGCTGTGTATAAGCACCTACTATGCTGGAGAGGCCAAGGTGTCCCCAGTTCACCGGCACCAACACTCCCATGAGGCTGCTAGACAAAGTGCTCCAGCAGGGTGGTGAGGGCCCCCACATGTGTGCATGCTGCTGGGGCAGTTTCGGGTTCATATTTGCATGCATACCAGTGGGTACACACAGAAATAAAAGTTTTAATAATAAAAAGAAAAAGAATTGACAACATCAAAAGATGAGAAGGGACATCTACAGCCTCAGATGTTAATGTAGTCTTCCTCCAAGATTAATTGCATTCACAAGCAAAATTTTCTGACAGGTAAAAATGAGGTAATAAATACATACAAATGTTTTATACTTATTAAGCACTTTTCCTTTTGAGAGTTCAAAGTGCTTCCAGATCCATTCTCTTCCATCCTACACTGCAACCTGAGAAGTAAGCAAGTATATATTTATAAGAAGTTGTAGAGAAAAAGAAGACAAAACAATAAAGTTAATAATTCCAAAACAAATTAACTCCAACAAGAGTTAGTAATGCTTTGTTTTCATTTTAAACTTAATAAAACTATTTCGAATTTTCACCATAAACTTTACCAATGTGATATGGTTGGCTAAAATGAATCTCCCTTAATTATACCCAAATCACAAATTGTCACCTAGGAGATTTGTAAGGTAACAGCTCTTGGCTGTTCTTTGTACCTCGTATAAGGCAAGCAAGTGAGGCCAGGACCTACTGTATTCAGTAGTGTTGTGTAGATGCTTTTGGACTTGCTATGGGGTTGCATCCCAATAAACCCATTGTAAGTTGAAAATGCATTTAACAAACTTAACCTACTGAACATGACAGCTTAGCCAAACTTACATTAAACATGCTCAGAACACTTACATTAGCCTATAACTAGGCAAAATCATCTAATGCAAAGAGTATTTTATTACAAAGTGTTGAATATCTCATGTAATTTATTGAATAATGTACTGAAAGTAAAATACAGAATAGTTGTATGGGTACTTGAAGTATTCTTTCTACTGATTATGTATCATTTTGACACTATCATAAAATTTAAAATTCCTCCTTTTTTTGAGGAAAGGGCATTATCATAAGTGACAAGAACTATTGGAACTTATTCATTCATTAATTGGGTTTGAATTTAAAGATAGCCACACTAGCCTAAATTATGTATATCAGGAGATACTCTAATTCTGTGCTAACACTTAATTGTGCTACAGTGATTTAAGATGGGTTTAACCTATCACAGTTTCGGTTCAATTGAAAGACCATTTGTTCAAAGCCTGTATCTCTTTTCTTGCTTCCCCAGCCTTTGCTTGTAACCACTAGCTAACCCAACACAAACACCTTACAATCAATTGAAGGTACTCTGTGGTTTTGGGGTTGGAGAAGATGGAGGTAGAAGATGGTATTGGAAAGGTCTCAGTTCTTATTGTTTAAAAAGTGATGTTTGACTTTCTGCCAAAAGGGGCCACTACCTCAGGATGAATGTTTTGATAAAGCTCTGTGTAAATGTTGGAAATGGTAGAGAAAACTTGTTCTCTGCCAAGACATAGTAAGTACATAACAAGTAGGGCTAACACCGAAGCTGCAACATGGTAATTTTTGGGAGGTTAACCTGGACCTCTCCGGGTCCAAACACACTCTGGAGTGAGCAGCACAGTCAGTGTTTACATAAAAACAGAGACAGATTTATTATTTATGTAGATGCATGCAAATGAGTATATGAGTGATTTTCCAAGCATAAAAAATGAAAGGCTTCAAATGGTAATATGGGCTTTGAGAGGGCATTTATTTCAGTTTTCTGTCTCTGGCCATATAGAAAATTTAGCTTACAAAGCTAAAGCAATTGTTTCTTCTTTCTTTAAAACAAATCTCCAGACAAAGAGATGCCGCAAACACTTGATGATATGTACTGGCCTTATGCTTCTTATGCAAATGACTTAACCATAATAGAGACAGGGTTACCATAGTAAATAATTTCCTTTTCCATCACTTTGTGCAGTGAGCAGGGCAAACAAAGCCAGCAGCAAGAGGCTTTGCATATGGCATGCACAGCTGCTAACCAGAGAACAGATTATATGCGTATTTAGCACAGAGAGGATTCTAAAGCGTGGAACAATCTTCTCTCTCTCTGTGTCTGACTGTCTGTCTGTCTGTCTCTCTGTCTCTCTCTCTCACACACACACATCAAAGCAATCAGCTAATATAGAAGCTAACCAAAAGGATTATGTGGAGTTGTTTGCATTTATAATGTCTAACAATGTAGCCTTTGTCTAAGGAAATGTTCCTTGTTATACTAAAAAAAAAAATGAGGCCAAGTTCTTACTTTTTCTTACAAAAAAGTCCATATCTCACTGAAAGGATACAGCCCCTGTCAACCCAGTTTCACCTAAAACAAGGTTTTGTTTTCTGTTCTTTTTTTTAACCTCTTCAAAGGAGAACTAAAACAAGTTTTAAAGCCATTTCTCCTAATGCATCTGCAAAGATTAAATCCATCTTAACACTACTAAAAAAAAAATTTACTCAGAAGCCACCACAGTCAGGGCCATTGCTGCTGCTTGACTTAAGGCCACCATTGTTGGTCCATTTTTTGCCATTAGGACTGTCATTCCCTTACACCTCCAGGCTACTGGGGCAGTTGCTACCTTCTCCACTGACCATGTTTCCTCTGATCAATGTAGTTTAAAAGCCTTAACACCACCACAGCTTCTCTTTTTATATTCTGATACTAGCCACTATTGAGCCAGAGCTGCTCCAGCTACAATTTGATCTTTAGCAGGATATTTTAGTTTTTCCTTTAACTGCCAGACAGAGGCTTTTCCTCTCATAACTGCTGTTCCTCAGTTGACACATACTCCTCACAAAGTAGCCCTCTGAATCATAGTTTCTTCTATTAAGGATATAAACCCCAGAGATCCACACAGGTTGTGGAAGAGATCTCTGAAAGGGTGTGTTGTGGGTGCTTGCTTAAATGCTCTTCTCTTCATAATGTCCACATATTGTGTCTGTGGCCACTAACTCCAGTTAGATGCAGAGCTGACATTTGGTTTTGTACTTATTTGAAACTATTCTAATAAATGTCTACTCTTCAAAACAGAGGTTTATAATCTGGCTACATAGCAGAAACCCCCCAGGAAATTATAAAAATGAATATTTTCAGATCCCACTCCAGTCCTACTGAACAGAATATGCATTTTAAAAACCTACATGGACCAGAGTTTGGAGTGACATCAACAAAATGTCAGAGAGAAGCTCAAGACCTTTATTCCCTTACAGAAATATTGTACAAAAACAAACAAACAAAAAACCAACTAGATAACTGACTAAACTATAGGAGCTTTTAAAATCAAAGATCTACAGCTATCAAGCAAATGACCAATACAGATAAAGCCACATTAAAACATTAAAAATTTGTGATTTTTTATTTCCCATTGCCCTACTCCCTCCATGGCATGTCGTAGTTTGGTGTAAACAGTGGACAGGTTCCTAGTTCCCTTTCACGAACTGGAGAATGCAGAGCAGACCAAATTTTCAACTATATAATCTGCCTGAAGGCTGTCTGTGAGATTGGTCTCTATGTCACCGAACTCAAATCTCAGAATAGAAAATACTATGGGAAGTAGAATGCATGGCTCCTGGAAACCACAAGAGATGACAACCCATAGATTCCCAGGAACAAAATAATTACAGGCAGGGTAATACAACAGAACAGTTAAATCCCAAGAAGAAGCAGGGATAAGACCTTAGGGAAATACAATGTTTAAAAGCTTTGTGAGGGTGGCTGGCAAGATGGACGAGCAGAAACAGCTCCAGCGTGCAGCTCCCAGTGAGATCAATGCAGAAGGTGAGTGATTTCTGCATTTCCAACTGAGGTACCCAGCTCCTCTCACTGGGACTGGTTAGACAGTGGGTGCAGCCCATGGAGGGCGAGCTGAAGCAGGGTAGGGCATCGCCTTACCTGGGAAGTGCAAGGGGTCCTGGAACTCCCTGCCCTAGCCAAGGGAAGCTGTCAGGGACTGTGCCACGAGAAACAGTGAACTCCAGCACAGATACTACACTTTTCCCATGGTTTTCATAACCCGCGGACCAGGAGATTCCCTCGGGTGCCTACACCACCAGGGCCCTGAGTTTCAAGCACAAAACTGGATGGCCATTTGAGCAGACACTGAGCTAGCTGCAGGAGGTTTATTTTCATACCCCAGTGGCTCCTGAAAATCCAGCAAGACAGAACCATTCATGCCCCTAGAAAGGGGACCAAAGCCAGGGAGCCAAGTGTTCTAGCTCAGTGGCTCATACCCCCAGGGGAGCTCAGAAAGCTAAGATCCAATGGCTTGAAATTCTTGCTGCAAGCACAGCAATCTGATGTTGACCTGGAAGGCTTGAGCTTGGTGAGGAAAGGGGCATCTGCCACTACTGAGGTTTGTGTACGCGTTTTCCCCTCACAGTGTAAACAAAGCCACCAGGAAGTTTGAACTGGATAGAGCCCACTGCAGCTTGGCAAAGCCATTGTAGCCAGACTGCCTCTCTAGATTCCTTTTCTCTGGGCAGGATATCTCTGAAATAAAGGCAGCAGCCCCACTCAGGGGCTTATAGGTAAAACCCCTATCTCCCTGGGACAGAGCACCTAGGGGAAGGCATGGCTGTGGGTATAGCTTCAGCAGGCCTAAACTTTCCTGTCTGCCAGCTTGGAAGAGCAGTGGCTCTCCCAGCACAGCACTCGAGCTCTGCTAAGGGAAAGACTGCCTCCTCAAGTGTGTCCCTGAGCCCCATGCTTCCTATCTGGGAGACATCTCCCCAGCAGGGTTCAACAGACACCTCATACAGGAGAGCTCTGGCTGGCGCCTGGTGGGTGCCCCACTGGACAAAGCTTCCAGAGGAAGGAACAGGCAGCAATCTTTGCTGTTCTGCAGCCTCTGCTGGAGATACACAGGCAAACAGTGTCTGGAGGGGGACCTCCAACAAACTCCAGCAGACCTGCAGCAGAGGGCCTGACTGTTAAAAGGAAAACTAATAAACATAAAGGAATAGCAACAGCATTAACAAAAAGGATGTCCACAGATAAACCCCATCAGGAAGCTCACCAACATCAAAGACCAAAGGTAGATAAATCCATGAAGATGAGGAAAAAACAGTACAAAAAGGCTGAAAATTCCAAAAACCAGAATGCCTCTTCTCCAAAAAATTACAACTCCTTGCCAGCAAGGGAACAAACTGGATGGATAATGAGTTTGACAAATTGACAGAAGTAGGCTTCAGAAGGTGGGTAATAAAAATCTACACTAAGGAAAAGAAGCACGTTCTAACCCAATGCAAGGAAGCTAAGAACATTGAAGAAAGGTTAGAGGAATTGCTAACTCGTATAATCAGATTAGAGAAGAACATAAATGACCTGATGGCACTGAAAAACACAGCACAAGAACTTTGTGAAGGATATACAAGTATCAATAGTTAAATTGATCAACCAAAAGAAAGAATATCAGAGACTGAAGATCAACTTAATGAAATAAAGTATGAAGACAATCTTAGAAAGCAAAGAATAAAAAGGAATCAACAAAGCCTCCAAGAAATATGGGACTATGTGAAAAGACCAAACCTACATTTGATTGGTGTACCTGAAAGGGGTGAGGAGAATGGAACCAAGATAGAAAACATTCTTCAGGATATCACCCAGGAGAACTTCCCCAGTCTAGCAAGACAGGCCAACATTCAAATTCGGGAAATACAGAGAAAACACCACAAAGACACTCCTCTAGAAGAGCAACCCGAAGACACATAATCATCAGATTCACTAAGGTTAAAATGAAGCAAAAAATATTAAGGGCAGCCAGAGAGAAAGGTCATGTTACCCACAAAGGAAAACCCATCAGACTAAGAGCAGATCTCTCTGCAGAAACCCTACAAGCCAGAAGAGAGTTGGGACAATATTCAACTTTTTTTTTTTTTTTTTTTTTTTTTTTTTTTTAGATGGAGTCTTGCCCTGTCACCCAGGCAGGAGTGCAGTGGTGCGATCTTGGCTCACTGCAACCTCCACCTCTTAGATTCAAGTGATTATCCTGCCTCAGCCTCCTGAGTAGCTGGGATTACAGATGTGCTACCATGCCTGGCTCAGTTTTTATATCTTCAGTAGAGAGTGGGTTTCACCATGTTGGCCAGGTTGGTCTTGAACTTGTGACCTCATGATCCACCTGCCTTGGCTTCCCAAAGTGCTGGGATCACAGGCATGAGCCACCATGTCCAGCCTCAACATTCTTAAAGAAAATAATTTTCAACCCAAAATTTCATATCCAGCCAAACTAAGCCTCGTAAGTGAAGGAGAAATAAAATCCTTTACAGACAAGCAAATGCTGAAAGGTTTACATCAGCATAAGGCCTGCCTCAAAAGAGCTCCTGAAGGAAGCACTACATATGGAAAGGAAAAACCATTACCAGCCACTGCAAAAACATACCAAATTGTAAAGGCCATCAAAACTATGAAGAAACTGCATCAACTAATGGGCAAAATAACCAGCTAGCATCATAATAACAGAATCAAATTCACATATAACAATATTAACTTTATTTTTTATTTATTTATTTTTTTATTGCATTTTAGGTTTTGGGGTACATGTGAAGAACATGCAAGATTGTTGCATAGTGGGCTAATTGCCTCAATTAAAAGACACAGACTAGCAAATTGGTTAGAGTAAAGACTCATCAGTGTGCTGTGTTCAGGAGATACATCTCATGTGCAAAGACACACATAGGCTCAAAATAAAACGATGGAGGAATATTTACTAAGCAAATGAAAATCAAAACAAAGCAGGGGTTGCAATCCTAGTCTCTGAATAAACAGACTATAAACCAACAAAGATTAAAAAAAAAAAAAAGAAGAAGAAGAAGGGCATTACATAATGGTAAAGGAATCAATGCAACAAGAGGAGCTAATTATCCTAAATATTTATGCACCCAATACAGGAGCCCCCAGATTCATAAAGCAAGTTCTTAGAGACCTATGAAGAGATTTAGACTCCCAAACAATAATATTGGGAGATTTTAACACCCTACTGTCAGTATTAGACAGATTAACAAGACAGAAAATTAACAATGATATCCAATACTTGGTAATCAGCTATGGACCAAATGGGTCTAGTAGACATCTATAGAACTCTCCACCACAAATGAACAGAATATACATTCTTCTCAGTGCCACATCACACTTATTCTAAACTTCACCACATACTTGGAAGTAAAACACTCCTCAGCAAATGCAGAAGAACGGAAATCATAACAAACAGTCTCTCAGACCACAGTGCCATCAAATTAGAACTCAGGATTAAGAAACTCACTAAAAACCACACAAACTGAACAACCTGCTCCTGAATGACTATTGGATAAATAATGACATGAAGGCAGAAATAAAGAAGTTTTTTGAAACCAATGAAAATAATGACAATGTACCAGAATCTCAGGGATACAGCTAAAGCAGTGTTTAGAGGGAAATTTGTAGCACTAAAAGCCCACATCAGAAAGCAGAAAAGATCTAAAATTGACACCCTAGCATCACAATTAAAAAGAACTAGTGAAGGAAGAGCAAACAAATTCAAAAGCTAGCAGAAGAGAAGAAATAACTAAGATCAGAGCAGAACTGAAGGAGATAGACACATGAAAAACCCTTCAAAAAAACCAATGAATCCAGGAGCTGATTTTTAAAAGATTAAAAAGATACAAATAGACTGTAAGTAAGACTAATACAGAAGAAAGGAGAGAGGAACAAATAGACACAACAAAAAATGATAAAGGGATATCACCACTGATTCCATGGAAATACAAACTACCATCAGAGAATACTATAAACACCTCTAGACAAATAAGAAAATCTAGAAGAAATGGATAAATTCCTGGACACATACACCCTCCCAAGACTAAACCAGGAAGAATTCAAATCCCTGAATAGATCAATAACAAGTCCTGAAATTGAGGCAGTAATTAATAGCTTACCAACCAAAAGAAGTACAGGACCAGACAGATTAACAGCCAAATCCTACCAGAGGTACAAAGAGGAGTTGGTACCATGCCTTCTGAAAACTATTCCAAGCAATAGAAGAAGAGGGACTCCTCCCTAACTCATTTTATGAGGCCAGCATCATCATGATACCAACATCTGGCAGAAACACAATAAAAAAAGAAAATTTCAGGCCAATATTTCTGATGAACATTGATGTGGAAATCCTCAATAAAATACTGGTGAACAGAATTCAACACAAATCAAAAAGTTTAACCACCATGATCAAGTTGACTTCATCCCTGGGATGCAAGGCTAGTTCAACATATGCAAATCAATGAACATACTACAAGGCTACAGTAACCAAAACATCATGGTACTGGTACCAAAACAGATATATAGACCAATGGAACAGAACAGAGGCCTCAGAAATAACACATAACACTTCACATAAACAGAACCAATGACAAAAACCACATGATTATCTCAATAGATGCAGAAAAAAACTTCAATAAAATTTAACATGCCTTCCTGCTAAAAGTTCTCAAGGTATCAATGGAATGTATCTCAAAATAATAAGAGCTATTTATGACAAACCCACAGCCAATATCATACTAAACGTACAAAAGCTGGAAGCATTCCATTTGACAACTGGTACAAGACAAAAATGCCCTCTCAGCACTCCTATCTAACATAGTATTGGAAGGTCTAGCCAGGGCAATCAGGCAAGAGAAAGAAATAAAGAGTATTCAAGTAGAAAGAGAGGAAGTCAAATTGTCTCTGTTTGCAGATAAGATGATTGCATATTTAGAAAACCCCATCATCTCAGCCACAAATCTCCTAGAGCTGACAAGCAACTTCAGCAAAGTCTCAGGATAAAAAATCAATCTGCAAAAATCACAAGCATTCCTATACACCAATAACAGACAAACAGCCAAATCATGAGTGAACTCCCATTCACGATGGGTACAAAAAGAATAAAATACCTAGGAATACAATTTACAAGGTATTTGAAGGACCTCTTCAAGGAGACCTACAAACCACTGCTGAAAGAAATGAGGGGACACAAACAAGTGGAAAAACATTTCATGTTCATGGAGAGGAAGAATTAGTACCATGAAAATGGCCATACTGCCCAAAGTAATTTATAGATTCAATGCTATCTTCATCAAACTACCATTTACTTTCTTCACAGAATTAGAAAAACTTCTTTAAATTTCATATGGAACAAAAGAGAGCCAAGACAATTCTAAGCAAAAAGAACAAAGTTGGTAACCAAAACAGCATGGTGCTGGTACCAAAACAGATATATAGACCAATGAAACAGAACAGAGCCTTCAGAAATAACACCACACATCTGCAACCATCTTATCTTTGACAACCCTGACAACAACAAGCAATGGGGAAAGGATTCCCATTTAATAAATTGTGTTGAGAAAACTGGCTAACCCTATGTAGAAAACTGAAACTGGACCCCTTCCTTACACTTTATACAAAAATTAACTCAAGATAGATTAAAGACTTAAACATAAGACCAAAAACCATCAAAACCCTAGAACAAAGCCTAGGCAATACCATTCAGCATATAGACATGGGCAAAGACTTATGACTAAACACAAAAAGCAATGGCAACCAAAGCCAAAATTGACAAATCAGATCTAATTAAACTGAAGAGCTTCTGCACAGCAAAAGGAACTATTATCAGAGTGAACAGGCAACCTACAGAATGGGAGAAAATTTTTGCAATGTAGCCATTTGACAAAAACTAATATCCAGAATTTACAAAAAATTTAAACAAATTTATAAGAAAAATCAAACAAGCTTATAAAAAAGTCAGCAAAGGATATGAACAGACATTTTTCAAAAGAAGAAATTTATGTGTCTAACAAACATAAAAAATAGCTCATCATCACTTTTCATTAGAGAAATGCAAATCAAAACCACAATGAGATACCATCTTACCCAATTAGAATGGCATTCATTAAAACGTCAAGAAACAACAGATACTGGAGAGAATGTGGAGAAAAAAGGAACACTTTTACACTGTTGGTGGGAGTGTAAATTAGTTCAAGCACTGTGAAAGGCAGTGTGGCAATTCCTCAAGGACCTAGAAAATAGAAATTTCATTTGACCCAGCAATCCCATTACTGGACATATAACCAAAGGATTAGAAATCATTCTATTATAAAGACATATGCACACATATGTTTACTGCAGGCCTGTTCACAATAGTAAAAACTTGAAAACAATCCAAATGCCCATAAATGATAGACTGGATAAAGAAAATGTGGCACATATACACCATGGAGTACTATGCAGCCATAAAAAGGATGAGTTCATTTCCTTTGCAGGGACATGGATATAGCTGGAAACCATCATTCTCAGCAAACTAACAGAGGAACAGAAAACCAAACACCACATGTTCTCACTTATAAGTGGGAGTTGAACAATGAGAACACATGGACACAGGAAAGGGAACATCACACCCTGGGGCCTGTCTGCATGTGGGGGCCTAGGGCATGGACAACATTAGAAAAAACACCTAATGTAGATAACGGGTTGATGGGTGCAGCAAACCAACTTGGCACATATATACCTATGTAACAAACCTGCACGTTCTGCACATGTATTGCAGAACTTAAAAGCATAATATTAAGAAAAAAAAAGAGAACAAGAAAAAAAAAAGCTTTGTATACCAAGAAGTTGAGAAAAAGTAGACACACATGTCTAGGAAGGATACATGCCCAGAAAATGTGTTCAGAAATTTTAAGACTTCACATAGTATTGATTAACAAAAATATCTTTCAGCAAGGTGCTAGTCTGGAAAGATGAGAGTGATGTCTCTTTTTCAAATGCCCAATTTTTAATGATAGAAGAGAAGGCATACAAAGAATTAGGAAAACATGGCCCACTGACAGAGAGAAAATAAATCTGTGGAAACTATCCTTGATGAAGAACAGGCATTGGAATTACTAGACAAAGACTTTAAAACAACTGTCTCAAATATGCTAAAAGAGCTAAAAGAAAACATCACAAAGAACCAAAGAAAAGAAAATCAGGAAAAGCTTATATGAGCAAAATGATAATATCAACAAAGAGATAATGGTTAATTTTTAGAAAATGAATCAGGCTAGGTACTGTGGCTTGCACCTGCAACCCCAACACTTTGGGAGGGCAAGGTAGGCAGATTGTTTGAGCTCAGGAGTTCAAGACCAGCTTGGGCAATATAGTGAGACTTCATCTCTACAAAAAATAGAAACATTAGTTGGGAGTGGTAGTGTCAGCCTGTA
Organism: Ateles fusciceps; assembly: GCA_036589455.1. NCBI lineage: Eukaryota > Metazoa > Chordata > Mammalia > Primates > Atelidae > Ateles > Ateles fusciceps. The sequence goes on along the minus strand of JAZHEH010003398.1, from coordinate 15,278 downwards.
GTCTCAGCTACTCTGGAGGCTGGAGTAGGAGGATTGCTTGAGCTTGTGTGGTCAAGCCTGCAGTGAGCAGTGATCACACAACTGCACCTCAGCCTGGATTATAAATTAAGATCTTGCCTCAAAAAGAAAAAAAAGAAGAAAGAAATAGAGATTCTAGGAGCTGCAAGCAAAAAGAAAAAAGAATAAAGATAAGTAAACAGAGTTTAATGGACTTACAGAACACCATTAAGCAGACAAACTCATTATAGGAGGTCAAAAGGAGAATAGAAAGAGGCAGAGAGCTTATTTGAAGAAATCATGGCAGAAAACTTCCCAAATTTGAAAAAATACATGGATATACAAATGTAAGGAGCTCAAAAGACTCTAAGTAGGATAAAATCAAAGTGATCTACAATGAAACACATTATACTCAAACTGTCTAAATCTGAAGACAGAATTTTGAAAAAGAAAAGTGACTCATGATCAATAAATCCTTTATAAGATTATCAGTGGATTTCTCAACAGAATCCTTTTAGGCCAGAAGATGGTGAAGTGATATATGTAAAATGCCTTATATATATACATATATATATATATATATATATGTATATAAAATAACAATTCTGTGTTTGACAATTCTATCCTTCAAAAATGAGTGAGAAAGTAAGACATACCCAAATTAACAAAAGCTAAGGGAATTCATTATGACTAGATCTGCCCTACAAAAAGGCTAAGCATTACCCTTCAAGTTAATTAAAAGGTTGCTAGACAGTAACTCGGAGAAAAGGGTAATACATAAACAAATATAAAAACAGGAATTATCATAATTTTGACTAAAACCTACACTTTTTTTCTACAGAACTAAAAATATAAAAATAATTTTAACTATATATTAAGGTGTACACAATATATATAGATATAATAGGTGACATTATTAACAAACTGTAAGGGGTGGCAGAGCTGTAAAAATATAGAGTTTGTATACAGTTGAAGTTAAATTGATATCAGATTAAAATAGATTGCTATAACTTTAGGTTATTACATATCATGGCCATGGTATCCACCAAAAAAATATCTGTAGGATATACACAAAAGAATATGAGAAATGCATAAAAACGTGTTACTATAAAATTCAGCTAAGTGTAAAGGAAAACAGTGAGGGAGGAAATAAGGGATAAAATTTATGACATATTAAAAAAAATAACAGGGAGTGGCACTAAGATGGCCAAGTAGAAACAGTGGCGATTGGAGTCTCCCATCCAAAAGAACCATAATCAGCCTGTGAATCCTTTACCGGCAACCAAGGCACCCAGATTCTCTCATCAGAACTGACTAGGAAGCTGGCGTGATACACGGAGAGGAAGGAAGAGCAGTGTGATGCAGCAGTGAACCCAAGAGCCACATGGCACCTCCCAGCGAAGGGAGGTGGTGAGTGAACATGCTATCGAGCTGGGGACACTGTGCTTTTTCCACAGCATTGTGCAACCCACGGATTGGAAGATCCTACTCGCAAATCCATGCCAGCGGGGCCTAGTGTCCAAATCCCAGAGCGTTGCAGATTCTCAACAGCCTCTCAGCTAAAATCTGCTTAAGCCTACCTGGCTCCCAGTGGTGGGAGGGGTTACCAGCACCACAGCTGAAGCTGCTTGCTGTCTAAGCCATTTGAGCTTCTTAAGGGAGGGGCAACAGCCAGCACTGGGACCCAAAACTGCCTAACACGCCGAGCTCCCTGGAAAGGGGATGGGTGATGTCCATCTCCATAGCTCCAGGCTGTGCATTTCTCTTGCTGGAGCCAGGGAGCCTGGACAGCTTGGTCCCAAGGTGTGTCCGCCATAGCTCAAAACACTGGCATGGCAGACTGCAGCCAGAGTGCCTCTTTAGGCTAGACCCTGATTCATACTTCCTCACTGGGTGAGGCTTCCCTGCAAAAACTCCAAAACTCCAGGCAGAGGCTCAGGGACAGAACTTGAATTTCCCTGGGGCTGAGCCCCTAGTGGGAGGAGTGGCCGCAGTCTCTGCAGACCAGCAAACTTAGCCTATCCTCCTGGTAGTTCTGAGGAATCTGAGCAGCCCAGAAAAGTGGGTTTCCCCCCCAGTGAAGCACACCCTCTCCACCCACGAGTAGTCAAAGTACTTCATTAAATGGGTCCTCTTTCTGTGCCACCCAACTGAGTGAGATGTCCAACAGGGGTTGTAAGACCCCCTATGCAACAGCAATCATACTGGCATCAGGGTGGTACCTCTCAAGGTCACATGTCCCAGAAAAAGAAGCAGGCACTCATCTTTACCATTCTCTAGCCTCCTTGAGTGACATCTCCAGGCACAGGAGCAAATCAAGGGAATAGCGACTGAAGGGAACCCCCAGCAAACTGCAGCAGCCCTACAGAAGTGGGATCTGACTATTGAAAGAAAAACAATCAGAAAGTGACAACAGCAGTATCAACAGCAACAACACAAAAGGGCCCCACAAAAATCCCATCCAAGGGCCAGCAGCCTAAAAGACTGAAATTAAACACAAAGATGAGAGTCATTGAAAAAATGCTGAAAACCCGAAAGGCCAAAGTGCCTCTTCTCCTCCAAATGATTGCAACATCTCTCCATCAGGACAAAGAACTGAACAGCAGATTAGATAAAAGAATTGACAGTGGTAGACTTCAGAAGATGGATAATAAAAAACTACACTAAGCTAAATGAGCATGTTCTAACCCAATGCAAAGAAGCTAAGAACCTAGATACAAGGTTAGAAGAATTGTTAGCTAGAATAACCAGTTTAGAGAGGAACAAATGAGCTGATGGAGCTTTAAAACACAGCACAAGAACTTCATGAAGTATACACAAGTATCAATAGCCAAATCAATAAAGGAGAAGAAAGGATATCAGAGTTTGAAGACCACCTTGCTGAAATAAGGCATGCAGACAAGACTAGAGAAAAAGAATGAAAAGGAATAAACAAAGTCTCCAAAATATATGGGACTTCGTAGAAGAGACGGAACCTACAGTTGATTGGAGTACTTGAAAGAGACAAGGAGAATGTAAACAAAATGGAAAACACACTTCAGGATATTATCCAGGAGAACTTCCCCAACCTAGCAAGAAATGCCAACATGCAAAATCAGGAAATATAGAGAACATCACTAAGATATTTCATAAGAAGATCAACCCTGAGACACATAATTAGCAGATTCTCCAAGGTTGAAATGAAGAAAAAATGTTAAGGGCAGCAAGAGAGAAAGTCCAGGTTACTTACAAAGGGAAGCCCATCAGACTAACAGGAGACCTTTCAGCAGAAACTCTACAAATCAGAAGAGATTGGGGGCCAATATTCAACATGCTTAAGAAAAGAATTTTCAACTCCGAATTTCATATACAGACAAACTAAGCTTCATAAGCCAAGGAGAAATAAAATCCTTTCCAGACAAGAAAATGCTGAGGAATTTCATTATCACTAGGCCTGCCTTGCAAGAGCTACTGAAAGAAGCACTAAATATGGAAAAGAAAAACCGGTATGAGCCACTGCAAAAACACACCAAAATATAAAGACCATTGACACTATGAAGAAACTGCATCAACTAGTGTGCAGAATAACCAAATAGAATCATGATGACAGCATCAAATTCACACATAACAATCCTAACATTAAATGTAAATGGGCTAAATGTCCCAATTAAAAGATACAGACTGGCAAATTGGATAGAGTCAAGACTCATTGGTGTGCTGTATTAAGGAGACATGATAGTGCAAAGATACACATAGGCTCAAAATAAAAAGAATGGAGGAAAATTTACCAAGCAAATAAAAACCAGGGGGCTGCAATCCTAATCTCTCACAAACAGACTTTAAACCAACAAAGACAAAAAAAGACAAAGAAGGGCATTACATAATGGTAAAGGGAACAATTCAACAAGAAGAGGTACCTATTCCACATATATATATATGCACTCAATGCACGAGCACTCAGATTCATAAAACAAGTTCTTAGAGACCTACAAATAGAATTAGACTTCCACACAATAAGGGTGGGAGACGTTAACCCCCTCACTGTCAATATTAGATTAATGAGACAGAAAATTAACAAGGATATTCAGATCTTGAACTCAGCTCTGGATCAAGTGGACTTAATGGACATCTACAGGACTCTCCACTCCAAATCAACAGACTTTACATTCTTCTCTGTGCCACATGGCACTTATTCTAAAACCAACAACACAATTGGAAGTAAAACACTCCTCAGCAAAGGCAAAAGAACTAGAGTCATAACAGAAAGTCTCTCAGAACACAGTGCAATCAAATTAGAACTCAAGATTACAAAACTCACTCAAAACCACAAAATTACATGGAAATTGAATAACCTGCTCCTGAGTAACTCCAGGGTAATAATAAAATTAAGGCAGAAATAAAGAAGTTCTTTGAAACCAATGAGAACAAAGAGACAATGTACTAGAATCTCTGGGAAACAGCTAAAGCAGTGTTAAGAGGAAAATTAATAGCACTAAATGCCCATATCAGAAAACTAGGAAGATCTCAAATCAACACTATAACATCACAATTAAAAGAGCTAGAGAGTCAAGAGCAAATTAATCTAAAAACCAGCAGAAGACAAGAAATAACTAAGATCAGAGCAGAATTGATGGAGATGGAGACAGAGAAATGAAAAATGCTCCAAAAAAATCAGTGAATCCAGGAACTTGTTTTTTGAAATAATTAACAAAATAGATGGTTAGCTAAACTAATAAGAAGAAAAGAGAGAAGATCAAATAGACACAATAAAAAATAAGTGAGATGTCACCACAGACCCCACAGAAATACAAACTACCATTAGAGAATACTATAAACACGTCTATGCAAATGAACTAGAAAATCTAGGAGAAATTGATAAATTTCTGGACACATACATCCTCCCAAGACTAAACCAGGAAGAAGTTGAATCCCTGAATGGACCAATAACAAGTTCTGAAATTGAGGCAGCAATTACTAGTCTACCAACCAAAAAAGCAAAAACAAACAAACAACAACAACAACAAAAACCTCAAGAAACCCCAGGGATCTGATTGATTCACAGATGAATTCTACCAGAGGTATAAAGAGGAGCTGGTAGAGCTGGTACCATTGTTTCTGAAACTAGTCCAAACAATTGAAAAGGAGGGACTCCTCCATGACTCATTTAATGAAGCCAGCATCATCCTGATACCAAAACCAGTAAAAGACACAACAGAAAAAGAAAATTTCAGGCCAATATCCCTGATGAACATCAATGCAAAAATCCTCAGTAAAATACTGGCAAACCAAATCCAGCAGCACATCAAAAAACTTATCCATTATGATCAACTCATCTTCATCCCTGGGATGCAAGGCGAATTCGACATACAAAAATTAATCAATGTAATCCATCACATAAACATAACCAAAAGAAAAAACCACATAATTACCTCAATAAAAGCAGAAAAGGCCTTTGATAAAATTCAACATCCCTCCTATTAAAAACTTTCAATAAACTAGGTAGTGATGAAACTTATATCAACATAGTAAGAGTTATTTATGACAGACCCACAGCCAATATCATATTAAATGGGCAAAAGCTGGAAGCATTCCCTTTGAAAACCAGTACAAGACAAGGATGCCCTCTCTCATCACTACTATTCAACATAGTATTGGAAGTTCTAGCCAGGGCAGTCAGGCAAAAGAAGGAAATAAAGCATATTCAAATAGGAAGAGAGAAAGTCAAACTGTCTCTGTTTGCAAACAACATGAGTTTATATTTAGAAAACCACACTATCTCAGCCCCAAAACTCCTCAAACTAATAAGCAACTTCAGCAAAGTCCCTGGAGACAAAATCAATGTGCAAAAATCACAAGCATTCCTTCACACCGACAGACAAGCGGAGAGACAAAATCATGAATCAACTCCCATTCAAATCGCTGTAGAGAGAAGAAAACACCTATGAATACAGTTAACAAGGGATGTGAAAGACCTCCTCAAGGGGAAGTACAAACCACTGCTCAAGGAAATAAGAGAGGACATGTAAACAAGTGGAAAAATATTTGATCCTCATGGATAGGAAGAATCAATATTACAAAAATGGCCATACTGTCCAAAGTAATTTATAAGTTCAATCCTATTCCCATCAAACTATTATCGACATTCTTCACAAAATTAGGAAAAATCTACTTTGAGTTTCATATGGAATCCAAGAATACCTTGGATAGCCAAGACAAATCTAAGCATAAAGAACAAAGCTGGAGGCATCATACTACCTGACTTCAAACTATACCACAAGGCTACAGTAACCAAAATAGCATGGTATTAGTATCAAAACAGACATATAGACTAATGGAACAAAGCAGAGACCTCAGAAATGAAATCACACATCTACAACCATCTGATCTTCAACAAACTGACAAAAACAAGCAATGGGGAAAGGATCTCCTATTCAGTAAATGGTGCTGGTAAAACTGGCTAGCCATATGCAGAAAACTGAAACTGGACCCCTTCCTTACACCTTATACAAAAATTAACTAAAGATGGATTAAAGACTTAAATGTGAAACCCCAAAACTATAAAAACCCTAGAAGAAAACCTAGGTAATACCATTGAGGACCTAGGCATTAGCAAAGACTTCATGATAAAAATGCCAAAAGCAGTTGGAACAAAAGCCAAAATTGACAAATGGGATCTAATTAAACTAAAGAGCTTGTGCACAGCAAAAGAAACTATCATCAGAGTGAACAGGCAACCTCCAGAATGGGAGAAAATTTTTGCAATCTACCCACCTGACAAAGGGCTAATATCCAGAATTGACAAGGAACTTAAACACATTTACAAGAAAAAAACCAAGCAACCTTGTAAGAAAAAAAAGTGAGCAAAGGATATGAACAGACGCTTCTCAAAGGAAGATATTTTTGCAGCCAACAAACATACGAAAATAAGCTTACCCTCACTGATCATTAGAGAAATGCAAATCAAAGCCACAATGAGATACCATCTCATACCAGTCAGAATGGAGATTATTAAAAAGTCAAGAAACAATAGATGCTGGCAAGGCTGTGGAAAAATAGGAATACTTTTACACTGTTGGTGGGAATGTAAATTAGCCCAACCATTGTGGAAGACAGTATGGAGATTCCTCAAGGATCTAGAACCAAATATCATTTGATCCAGTAATCCCATTACTAGGCATATACCCAAAGGAATATAAATTATTCTACTATAAAGACACTTGCACATGTGTGTTTATTTTAGTACTATTTACAATAGCAAAGTCATGGAACCAATCCAAATGCCCATCAATAATATACTGGGCAAAGAAAATGTGGTACATATATGTACACCATGGAATACTATGCAATCATAAAAAAGAAATGAGATCATGTCCTTTGCAGGGACATGAACAAAGCTGGAAATTGACATCCTTAGCAAACTAACACAGGAATAAAAAAAAAAAAAAACTGCATGTTCTCACTCATAAGTGTGAGTTGAACAATGAGCATACATGGACACAGGGAGGGGAACAAAACACACCATGTTCTGTTGGTGGGTAGGGGGCGAGAGGAGGGAACTTATAGGATGGGCCAATAGGTGTAGCAAACCACCATGGCACATGTATACCTATGTAACAAACCTGCACTTTCTGCACATGTATCCTGGAACTTAAAGGAAAATTAAAACAACAACAACAACAAAAATAGGCCAGGTGTGGTGGCTCATGCCTGTAATTCTAGGAGTTTGGGAGGCCAAGGTGGGTGAATAACTTGGGCTCAGGAGTTCGAGACCAGCCAGGGCAACATGACGAAACCCTGTCTCTACCAAAAATACAATGAAAACTAGCCAGATATGGTGGCACGTGCCTGTGGTCCTAGCTACATGGGCGGCTGAGGTGGAAGGATCACTTGACCTGGGAGGTAGAGGTTGCAGTGAGCCAAGATCACACCACAGCACTAAAGCCCATGTTACAGAGTTAGACCCCCATCTCAAAAAAAAAAAGAAAAAAAAATAGTCTTCGCCTACATGTAATTACTTTAAGTGTAAGTAGATAAATTCCCCAATTTAGATTAGCAGAGTGAATTAAAATGAAGGATCCAACTGTATGTTGTCTATAGGGGTCACTCTGGATCTAAGAATGTGCATAGATTAAAAGTGAAAGGATAGAAAAATATATTTTGTGCAAATAACAACTAAAAGAGAGCAAGGTTGGTTATACTAATACCAGATAAAATAGATTTTTTGGACAAAAACTGTTACAAGAGACAACACTGTAAAATAATCATCCACCAAGAAGATATCTAAATTGTAAACATATCATGCACAAATCACTAGCACTCCTAAATATATGAGGCAAACCTTGGCAGAATCAAAGCGGGAAATAGACAGTTTTACAACAATAGTTGGAGACCAGTACCTCACTTTCAATAAAGGATAAAACAATCAGACATAAGACTAATAAGGAAACAGAGAAATTGAACAGCATAGACCTATCAGATCTAACAGACATATACATAACATTCCAACCAAGAAGAGTAGAACATACAATTTTTCTGCATATATATTACTTACACATAGCATATTCTCCAAGAAAGATCTTGTGTTATGCTGTAAAACAAATCTTAATAAATTTAAAATGACTGAAATAATGAAAAGTACCTTTTCATTCCCAGTGGAATGAAACTAGAAACCAGTAACAGAAGGAAAATTGGAAAATACACAAATGTATAAAAATTAATCAACACTTTCAAATAACCACTGAGTCAAAGAAAAAATAAAAAGGAAAATTAGATAGTGCTCACAGACAACTAAAAATGAAAACACGACATACCGAAACTTATGGGATGAAGTGAAAGCAGTGCTGATAGGAAAATTTATAGCTGTAAATGCTTTCATGAAAAATGAAGAAAGATCTTAATTTAACAATCTAACTTTATGTCTTATATAAGAAGAACAAACTAAACAAACTAAACAAAGCTAGAAGAAAAGGGAAAATAAGATTAGAGCAGAAATAAAACAGTGAGATAGAAACAGTAGATCAAATCGACAAAATCAAGAATTTGTTATTTGAAAAGATCAACAAAATTGGCAAACATTTAGCTAGATTAACAAAGAAAAAGAGAAAAATGAGAAAGTAAAAAGGGAACATAACTACTAATTTTATAAAAATAAAAGTATTATGAGAGTTTTATGAGCAATTTTACAGTAACAAATTGGATCATCTAAATAAAATGAACACATTTCTAGAAACACACAACCCATCAAACCTGAATAATGTCATGAAGAAACAGTAAATCTTAATATACTTTTAAGTAGTATGAAGATAAAAACAATAATCAAAACACCTCATAGAAAGAAAAAAAGCCTAGGACCAGATGGCTGCACTGGGAAATTGTATCAAAAATTAAAAGAAGAATTAAAATCAATACTCCTTAAAGTGTTCCAAAAATCAGAGAGGAAATAATACTTCCAAACTCATTCTATGACACCAGGCTTACCCTGATAACAAAGCCAGACAGACACTGCATGAAAAGAAAACTATGAACCAATATCCCTTATGAACATTGATGCAAAAACTCTCAACAAAACACTAGCAACTCATATTCAACAACATATTGGATGCAGGGAAAGCATTTGACAAAATTGAACACCTTTTCATGATAGAAAAAAACTCAACTAACTAGGAATTAAAGGAAATTATCTCAACATAATAAGGGCCATATATGAAAAACCTACAGCTAACATCATACTAAATGGTGTAAGACTGAACATGGTTTATCTAAAAATAGGAACAAGGCAAGAATGTCTGATTTAAACACTTCTATTCAACATAGTACTGGAAGTGCTAGCCAGAGCAAATAAGAGAAAAATATATAAAGGCACCCCAAATTGGAAAAAAAGTAAAATTATCTTTGTTTGCAGATGACATGATCTTATATATAAAAAGCCATGAAGATTCTACTCCAAACCTTTGGAAGTAATCAACAAATTAAGCAAAATTGGAGAATAAAAAATAAACATGCAAAAAACAGTTGTGTTTCTATATGTTAACTATGAACAACCTCCAGAATAATTTAATGAAACAATTCCATTTATAATGATATGAAATGAATAAAATACTTATGTACAAATTTAAGCAAGAAGGTGAAGACTCGTACACTGAAAACTATAAAATGTTGCTAAAAGAAATTAAAGAAGATACAAATAAATAGAAAGAGATCTTTACATTGGATTGGAACATTTAATATTGTCAAAATTTCAATAGTACCGAAAGTGGGCTACATATTCATTGCAATCCCTGTCAAAATCTAAATCAATATCCCTAAGATGTTTTTGCATAAATAACAAAATTTATCCTAAAATTCATATGGAATCTCAAGGGACCCTGAATGACCAAAACAATCTTGATGAAGAACTACCATTCTGCATGTACTAATTATTAATCACTGTAAGGAGAGAAATAATTTACTTGTGCCAAACCCCAAACCAAGACTGCTTACCATGGGAATTTATTTTGGTATTTCGTAGGAAGTGGATTAGTTCATTTGTAATTATGTATTAGGAATCATTTAGCAATTAGACTGTTTGGGAAATATTTTCATCCTATGTCTTCTTCATAATCATTTTTCTCTAGGGTAGCTACTATTCCTTCTTTAGTTAAATATATTTTTTATGTTATCAAATTCTTTAGGGCATTAAAAAAACCCACATATTTAACATAACATAACAAAATCTGATTAGAATATGGTCCGGTGGTGCCAGAGATATGGAGAAAGTCCAGTTAGAGCACATAATTAAACTGCATGGAAATGCTCATGTCCTTTGACAGAAATTTTAGTTGTGTCAATAAAAATCAAAGAATAACTTATTTCGTTCAGAATATTTTTAGCATTATTGATTATACATTTTAATTGCTGCTAAGTCACATACTATTTTCCCATAAATCACTTTATTAATACACTCTTTGTTTATACTTCCAGTAACCAATAAAACTCTCAATGCCATTTATTTCCTTACAGTATTTCCAGATCTCATTTGATGCCAAATTTTCTAAGTGACAGAAAAAAAATGTTGTGAATAAGAACTAATCACCTTCATAGCATCCTCCCACCACCACAGGGTGCAAGCCATTCTTTCTGTAACGTCCTCCTATAATACCTTTAAAATACCACAGATTACTCCTTTTCTTCTTGCAACTTCATTATCTAGTCTTAATCTGGAATGCTGTAAAATTGGTGTTTCCAAATAACAGTTTATTATTTGACCAGTGCTATTGCAGACAAATGAGAAAGATTAAAAAATTGAATCTTTCATAACACTAAATGTATTACATTTTTGCATAGGTAAACGTGTCACGGGAGTTTGTTATACATCACCCAGGTATTAAGCCTAGTATTCGTTAGTTATTTTTGCTGATACTCTCCCTCTTCCCACCCTCCACCCTCCAGCAGACCCCAGCGTGTATTACGTTTTTTAATAGGCTGCCTTTTATTCTAAAATTGTGTTTTATGTGTGTAAAATTATCATAAAAGTGAATTAAAAATTAAGTGGTTTCAACCAGCAAAATAAAAAGCTGGCAATCTTATGTTGGTCCCTAAAATTGGGGAGACATTTTAGTGGTTCATGACATTCATGAATCTCAAAACCACTTCAGAAAATTATATCTATATGGTTTTTGAGAATATGATATTTCTGTCCTACCTTAGGACTTCTGAGGATAGTGATAATGTTTTTATTTCTCATGTTTTTAACCTAACCCCTTATGTCCAAATACATAGTTATTTTTTACCCACTCAGACTCTGAAGACACACTTAATATTTAATATTTACATTTGGTTTGGTTAAAATTCCAAATCATTTGCAATCATTATAAAGTCTAAATCTCTTGCTATCATTGTTCAATTGACATTTATATATATAAGATATAGATATAGATATAGATATGAAATACCTAGGAATACAGCTACCTAGGGAGGTGAAAGATCTCTATAAGGAGAATGACAAAAGACAGCTGAAAAAAAAAAAACTAGAGTTGACACAAATAAATGGAAAAACAACTCAAGCTTACAGATTGAAAGCATCAATATCGTTAAAATGGGCATAGTACCCAAAGCAATTTACAGATTCAAGAATATTCTTATCAAACTACCAATGTCATTCTTCAGAGAATTAGAAAAATGTGTTCTAAAATTCATATAGAACCAAAAAAGAAACTGAATAGCTAAAGAAATCCTAAGCAAGAAAGAACAAAGCCAGAGGCATCACACTATCTAACTTCAAACTATATTATAATGCTATAGTAACCAAAACATCATGGGACTAGTGCAACAATAGGCACTACACCAATGGAACAGAATAGTAAACTCAGAAATAAAACCTCATACTTACAACCATCTGATCATTGACAAGGCCAACAAAAACAAGCAATGGGGAAGGGATTCTCAATTCAATAAATGGTTCTGGGATATAGCTGGATAGCCATATGCCAAAAATTGAAACTGGACCCTTGCCTTTAAACATGTATAAAAATTAAGTCAAAATGATTTGAAGACTTAAATTTAAGACCTCAAAGTATAAGAATCCTAGAAGTAAACCTAGGAATTACCTTTTTTACATCAGCCTTAGCAAATAATTTTTGGCTAAGTTCTTAAAAGCAATTGCAAACAACCCCAAAATTGACAAGTAGATCCTAATTATACTAAAGAGTTCCTTCACTGAAAAAAAAGAAAACAACAATTATCAATAAATAGAAAACTTACAGAATGAAAGAATATATTCCCAAACTATGCATCCTATAAAGGTCTAATATTCAGAATCTATAAGAAACTCAAATCAATAGGCAAAAACAAATAACCTCATTAAAAATGGGCAAAGGACATGAATGGACACCTCTCAAAGGAAGACATATATGTGGCCAACAAACATGAAAAGACAAAAACTACAATGAGATAACATCTCACACCAGTCAGAATGGCTATTATTAAAAATTCAAAAAGCAACAGATGCTGGTAAGGCTGCAGAGATACTACTGGTGGGAATAACAATTAGTTTAGCCACTGTGGAAAGCAGTTTGGAGATTTCTCAAAGAACTTAAAACAGAATTACCATTTGACCCAGCAATTCTACTACTGGGTATATATCCAAAGGAAAATAGATCATCATACCAAGAAGACACATGCACTTTTATTTTTCATTCCTGCACCATTCATGGTAGCAAAAGACATGGAATCAACCTAGGTGGCAATCTACGGTGGATTGGATAAAGAAAGTATGGTACATACACATCATGGAATACTATGCAGCCATAAAAAATGAAATCATGTCTTTTGCAACAACATTGATGAAGCTGGAGACCACAATTCTAAGAAAATTAATGCAGAAACATAAAACCAAATACTGCATGTTTTTACTTATAAGTGATAGGTAAGCATTGAGCATCCATGGACATAAACTTGGGAACAATAGACACTGCCGATTCCTAGAGGGAGGAGGAGGGGAGGAATGGTTTTAACAACTATCTATTAGTTACGATGCTCAATACCTGAATGCAACATACCCATGAAGCAAATCCATACATGTAACTTCTATATCTATAATAAACGTTAAAAATATTTAAAATTCAAATATATAGATTTAATTTTTTTAAAGTATTTTGAGGTAGTTTCGAAAAATGAACAGTAGATGGTGCTAGTGATTTTCTAACAAAATAATTTTCACCCTTAAATTTACTAAAAAATGGAAGGATAAATAAATGAATGAGTCAAAGCTTGAACAAATGTCCAAAGTTTTAGGATTTTAAAAGGAGTTAAGGTTAAAAAAAACAAATTAATTTGTTAAAACATCTACATTTCTCACTCGACATGCAACAAATTGTGCCATAGCAGATCTCTTTTCTCTTACTTCAGGGTTGTGTTATACATGGAAATGACATGAACATACAGATAAAACATGGATCTAAATGAACACTCCTGATTGTTTATAAATAAAAGAGCCCTTAGAATATTGCTACAGTAACTCCCAAAAAGGACACTTTGTGGCATATTGAAAAGGGTGCATTGAAATCATTAGCATTGCTCTGAATAGAAGAAATAATATGTGAGTCACTAATATCTGCAGTTTTGTGTTGTCCCTGAGAAATAAGCAAGCTATTTTGTTTATGTTAAATTTCTAACAAAAACATAGCCTGTTTGTTATATTGCTATTCCTAGGAATAAACTGTTTAAAAATTGTGAGATTTACATGGAAATGAACCATGTGAATTTGAAAAAAAAACACCGTTGAGATTTAGAATGCATTTAGTTTATGTGATAATGTAATAATAGAAGTGAAGCGATTGTGCTTCTGAAAATATTTTTGGCAGAGATATATTATTATAGGGTCATAAATTATAACTAGTCTCACTCTTCCCATTTCAGTTTTATTCTTATTCTTGGAAACCAAGTTTCCCAAAACAGTTCTAAAATTATACACATACGGTCCTAGGGGCATCTGAGTTGGACCAGACTGGGGAAAGTAGAGAGACACTACATGGCTCATTATTTTGTCCCAGTGTTTGTCAGCATTTAAATGATAAACTTTTTGTCCTTCCTAGAAAGGACTAAAATAACATGGCTTCATGGAAGTACTAGAATGTGAACCATGTCAAAACAATCTAGTGGAAGCTTTTAAAAAGCCACAGTTTTAAGCATAAACCTTTTAAAATAATCATAGTCCATCAAAATCCTGTCCATGTCTCAATAAGATACACAAAAAATTTATAAGTAGATTCGTGCCTATCTGCAAATATATACTCCTTTTGAGAAGAAAAATGAGACAATGAATTTATACAGTTTATTAAAATCAACTAGTTAGTCCTCTGCCAAAACCCAGTTTGCTTTGTAACCGCCCAATGACTTCACCTTGCCTGCTGCCTATACAGAGCTGATTTACCAAGACAGAAGAATTTGCAATACAGAAAGAGTAATTAGTGCAGAGCTAGCTGTGCGGGAGACCAAGCGTTTTATTGTTACTCAAATCAGTCTCGCAAGAATTTGGGGACCAAGAGATTTTAAATATAATTTGGTAATTATGGATCCAGTGAATTGAGAGTGCTGATTGGTTGGTTCAGAGATGAAATCATAGGGAGTGAAAGCTATCCTGCTATGCTGAGTCAGTTCCTGGGATGGGGCCACAAGAACAGGTGAGACAGTTTATCGATCTCGGTGATGCCAGTTGGTAGGCTGAGTGTAAGGGGCTGCAAAATATCTCAAGCACTGATCTGAGGTTTTACAATAGTTATATTGTACCCAGAAGATATTTGTGGGAAGGGGATTAGAATCTTGTA